>NQII01008785.1:2079-55567 GCA_002778355.1 Clitarchus hookeri
AGGGGAAGGGAAGGGTGCTGTCACGGTGTACACCTAGAAGCGTGAAGAGGCGGCTCGAGAGAGGGGAATACCAGCCAGTGCTACCAGCGGGGATCGTAGCTTACAGTTTGATCTATTGTGGCACACACCTCGAGCAATTTCACCCCTGCCATCACACGACCTCCAACTGTCGAGCGCGTGGCTCGCCGCATAGACGTTACCCCCAGCTACACCCCAGTTTACACTCAGACCAGACCAGCACCTCCTTCGGCACCTCGACGTGNCATAGACGTTACCCCCAGCTACACCCCAGTTTACACTCAGACCAGACCAGCACCTCCTTCGGCACCTCGACGTGCACAACGGGCTATAGTTGAACAGCTGATACATGCCCATCCTGTGCCCAGCATTAACCCCGTTAAGTTGGTGGTACCAGCTTTCCTGCCGTCTGAGGGGGAAAAAGTTGCAGATGTCCGCCCACACTAGGTACACCAAAGGTGAGGCGACACACTGAATACCTAGCATCCTTAGCTAGTAAATTTGACAGCAATTTATGAAACCTAGTTTTATGTGTTAATATCATATTAAAAGTGTGATATTTAAATTAATTAATAGGTACAGAATTTATTTAATTTAGTTCCTAGTTATTTTGTGCATATAAGAGTAATAATTAGCATATTGGTAATATATTTATGTCAAAAAAATTCACATTTATGTATTGTCAACATGTAAAATAAAGTTATCGGGTCCGTGGCAATGCTAATTTTATAAATGGCCAAAGGATAGGCAGAAAATTTAACCTGATCTGGAACTTCAAAATTGCTTAATTAACCACATACATCCTATAATGAGTACCGTTCTTAGGTCCTTGGGGGTGACTTTGGTCCAACTATTGGAAAGCAGAATGTATTTATTCTTGTAATATTAAAATAAAGCACATTTGTTTCTAACAGCTAAAACAGTAAATAGTTTTACCTAAAATTCAGGCCAAAGTCACCCCCAAGGGCTAAAATCACCATGTCTTATGGTAGTATGTATCTATGCACTGGCAGGTAATACAGCAAATTTCAATAGTACAGACACTCACGGTTTCTCAAAATTTGTCTGTACGACCAAGTTGGCTGTTTGATCCAAAACGGCCAAATTTCGAATCATGTAACCTCTCCCCCCCCCCCTTTTTTTNCAACATATTTTGCTAACTGGGTACATGAAGTGATGTTCACACATCTCTAACAGAAAAATTATACGTTTTTATTGATGAAATGGACATCTATAAATGTATTAGGGTAATATATTCTGAGTAAAATGATACCCGTGTAATGCAGAAAAGACTTCTGAGCAATTTAAAATTAATGAAAAAGACAGCAATGCTGCACATATGCTTAACAAAAACAGTTGTGATACACCCCGTGTTAACATTTCCCACGAGGAAATAAGACATTTTATAATATTGATTAAATATAAATTAATTTGATGGGGTGACATATTTTCAGCAAAATGGTACCCCAGTTATGCAGAAAAGTTAAATGAGCAAGCTAAAATTAAAGAAAAAGCATTCTGCAATGTCATGCATATGCTTTAACACAACAGCGGCAATACAGCCCATGTTTACGTTTCCCGTAAAGAAATAAGATATTTTATATTGTTTTCATTAATTCAATATACCGGTAAATTAATTTAATTGGGTGATGTATTCCACGCAAAACGGTACCCTAGTTAGTTTAACAAATTTTTTTAATATCTTAATAGTAAATTAGTAAAAAATTACAAAAATTCACTATCCCAGCCAACTAAAAAGTGATTCAGCTTCCTTCGTTAAAGTAAAAATAAATATATATACAGGAGATGGACAAAATAATATGAACACCTGACATATACACAATATTTATTTATTAATAAGGTGTTGGGCTGCCATTTGCTTTTTGAACAGCTGCAATTCTTCGCGGAATAGATTCGTAGAGTGTCTGAATAGTTTCCACGGAATGTTGTCCCATTCTTGTACCAAAACATCCACCAATTGCTTCAATGATGTTGGAGATGGAAATCTGCTCCTCACTCTCTGCTCTAAAACTCCCCATAACGGCCAGGGAAGATGTTTGATGATATTCTGATGCTCCTCAAACTAAGACTGAACCTTTTTGGCTGTGTGTATGGGCACATTATCATCTTGGAATATAGCAGTGTTTGGCAGCAATATGCTAGTCATAGTAAGAACTTCATCACTGGAGATGTCGAGATATTCATTCGCAGTAATCCGGTCAGTGATATGAATAAGAGGACCAGCTGAATACCACGATATAGCCGCCCAAATCATAACGGAACCTCCCCCATGCTTGACTTTAGGAAGCAGGCAGTCCGGATCGTAGGCTTCTTTTGGGGTTCTCTATACATAAACTCGACCGTTTGTAGGAAACAATGTAAACAATGATTCATCGGACCATACCACATTCTTCCAATCATCAAGTGTCCAGGTTTTATGATCGTGGCACCACTTCTTTCGCAGCTTAGCGTTGGCTTCCGTTATAAAGGATTTCGCAATTGCAGCCCTTCCATGAATGTTAGCTTTGTGGAGATCCGCCGTACTGTTTTTGTTGAAACAGTATTACTCAAGTGAGTGTTGAGTTCTGCTGTCACTTTTGCCGCGGTAATTTTATGTTGTCTGGCTACAATTCTTTTTAATGTTCGTTGGTCTCTGTCAGTTAACTTTGGGTTTCGCCCACTATTCCTCTTCGCCGATGATGTTTTACCATGTTTTGTGTATGCTGTCATTACCGTGAATACTGTCGCTCGTGAAACGTTAAACAATTCAGCTGTTTTCGTCACAGACGCTCCAGCTAACCGAGCACCAACGATTTGCCCTCTTTCGAAGTCTGAGAGATCACACATTTTACCGATCACTTGTTTTAATCATCGCAGAACAAAGCGTATAATACACTGAAATATTACCTACAAGACTTGGCACGTAAACTGTGCAATACATACGTGTCACATTATTTACACGGAAGCAGTGTTGCCAACATGCAACAAAATGTACTATATTGCATAGTGTTCATATTATTTTGTCCATCCCCTGTAGCATATTACAAACACACACAAATGTTTCTACATTATTTGTAACTTCAAAAATGCAGTTCTCAGATATGTTTCGCCATTTCCAGAAAAGACGTGATTCTTTATAATTACTGAGCTGTATGATGCATTTGCCAATGAAACATATATTTTTAATATGCTCTTATGAATACTGACATAACTACACTCAACGCAGAGCCTTATTAGTTTAATTTTCACTTTGCTAAACAATGTTATACTACATCAAATTATAACTTAATATCCAAACATTAATAAATCAGCATTTAAATTCCCAAAATAAACAATTAGTTCATGCAATTTAATTACAGCCTCAAACATTCCTGTTTCTTGGGCAAATATATATGCAAACAAACACAACATTCATGTTTTACTAGAACATTCTATGCAATTATCATCTTGTTATACTCTCTATAACGGCACGGTTTCAAATCTATAACAATAGCTCCAAAAATATTGCCTACAAGTCATCGCAAATGAAGAATGTGGAATGGAATGTGGATGCATCTCCAGCCCCTTCCTCTAGTCTTTGTATCCCCTTCAAATCACCAGATACCTGTTACATGGAATGTCGAACATTGCAGATATGTCATTTCAGATTGTAGGCTAACAATATTGATGTATGATAACTAACAATGCATCAAAATAAACCATTACGCAGGAGCCCAGCATTTTAACTACTAAGCCTATTAAAACAAGCAATGTACTAAATAGTTTGGAATATTAGGCCAACAGCCCTTATTTAAAGTAAGGAAATGGCATATTGTGAAGTAATTAAATTTCTTACAATAAAAACAAACCAGTGATTTTTTGTGTATTGCTAGCTATAGTTTTTTTGTTTTAATTGTACAGGTATTCTGGGTTCATCTTAATATTCTTTGTGCATATAAATACAAAATTTATAAAAGGTAAAATTAATTTTTAGCTATTTATTGCACTTCTTATTATGTTTACTTNAAAAGGTAAAATTAATTTTTAGCTATTTATTGCACTTCTTATTATGTTTACTTGTAAAAAAAGTACTTAAAGATTTGTAATTATAGCACATAAAAATAAAATAAAGTTCATTGTATTTGTTTATTATGAATAACCATCAAATATAANAGATTTGTAATTATAGCACATAAAAATAAAATAAAGTTCATTGTATTTGTTTATTATGAATAACCATCAAATATAATTCTAAAAAATCCACTTACAGTATCTCAACCAGTGTGTTACTATTATGCCCTCACTTTGACAGTCACGGATGCTAGACGATTAGCTTCATCAATATTTATCACTGATACGCTCGAGGAGCCACATGTCACCGCCACATGCAGAGGCCTGCCTGTCACCGCTTAGCGCAGCCAATTACATGGCACTGGTCAGAAATGCTCGCTTGCTACAAGCACGACGTCGCCTCGTACAAAAGTACACACTTCTGTCATCCTATCATGAACTGAGTACGGAGTTACCGTCGCAAATATATGTCCCCGATACTGCATTGTCACTGTCACAAGTATCGTTGTGACTGAAAAGTTGTCAGTTTTCCCATCACTACAATTCACTGCCAAACTGNCATTGTCACTGTCACAAGTATCGTTGTGACTGAAAAGTTGTCAGTTTTCCCATCACTACAATTCACTGCCAAACTGCCTGGGAATAAGCCAACCAAAATTTACTCCAAATGATGTGCAGTTATGGAGAGGGATTGTTTTAAAGGTATATTCTGGAAAGGGAAGCCAGTATCTTGGAGTGAGCTATGTAAAACGTACTTGGTGAGCAGGAGAGGCTGGCTGCGGGAGTGCAGCAGATGGCCCAGCTCGTACTGTGACAGGAAGAACACGAGGCTGGGGTCTGGCAGGAGCTCCTCCTGCACCATGCGCTGCCCCAGCTCCCTGTACCCCAGCCGTAGCCCCTGGACCACCTGCACCAGGCACGACTTGGTGCTCTCCCGGCGGGACACGCTGGCGCGACATGCCGGCAGCAGCCACTGCAGGGCCAACCTGGCAACAGTGCCAGACTTCACTCTTTGCTTCTACGCATTCACGTCATGTTGCATACCCTCCACTAACTAAAAAAGTTAACCATTTACAAATACACTGACAACATTTAAGTCACCAGCAACAGAAGGAAATTTGATGACTCAAGGTTAGAAGAATTATAAATGGTTGGTAATAAGTGCTAAGAAACTATCAAGGCAACTTCAATGTTAATTATTGTTATATCTGTTTCAGGCCATGTGTACACGATAAGCCACAACTTTCACCACTTACTTTGATAGACCCTTATTAATATGTAAATTGTATACAACACAACAAAATAAGACCAGATTCGTAACCAGCATAATTTTCTCACTGTATTACAAATCAACAAAAAAAAAGTGAATAAAAGCTATAATTTCCATAAATTAAAACATTACATCCTGAATCCTAATCAATTCTTTTCATGACCAAAACCAAATGTAAATGCAATTCTGAGGCAACTTAAAAAAATTACTGCAGATACTTTTATCTTACATATTTCACTGAGTACGACCAGTGGTAACTCTTTGTCTACCATCTTGACACTAATTCACATTCTTATCTACCACACACTGTACCACTTTCTCAAAGACAATACAACAGCAATGGCAAACAACTGGAGGCTGAAAAGGAAATCAACAAATAAATTACATGCAAGAATAGTAGGACTTCGTCAGTTGTTGATTAGTGATTTATGCAAGCTCCAGAACTACAGTAATTTCAAAGGGGTTTTGGTTGACCACAGATCCTGGCAACACTGGTCTAATTACTCACAGAAAGATGATCTGGGTGACCTTGGTTACTTTATAGCCTTGGTGTTGATTCAACTGGACCACCAATAATTGAGGCAAGGAAGTCAAGGTGTACTACTTACGGGATAAGCGATTCTAAACCCAGTTCAGTGGACTGCATGCTTGCAAGAAAGGCTGGTAAAACTTGGGGTATCACAGAAAAAAGCACACTCATAAGGCTAAAAGTACATATACAGTGGATTCTCTATTCATCGTTTCTTAGGGGACTGACAAAAAATTTCAATAGATGTGAACTTTCAATGAATGTGGTCTTGAAATGCAGATAAATAAAAAATGGGATCACAGAATATGTTCCATGATGCAAACTTTCAATACATCTGGGTTCAACACATAGAGGTTCTACTTTATTACAGTATATTAAAGCTAAGTCAGCTCAGAGAAAGGGGAAGCTAGCGAGAGTTTGGTCGTATGCACAACACTATTATTTGAAGTGAGCGCCTTCTTGACACTGTTTAACTATCCTAAATGCACAACCCTACACACGCTAGTGACAGTAATATCACTAAGGTTTGTTATTTTTAGCTATGAAAAATATGTTGCACAAAGATTTATAATTTAAAAAATTGCTCTGCCGTGTGCAAACCCATCCCATCACTTACTTGGTTCCTCTCTTCTGTGGTGTGATTAGCTTTTCGATAGTCTGGCGGGCACTTAGTACCTCCTTCAAGCGTTCGTCAGTGCTGGGTGACCTCCCCATTGACTGCAGGGATGGCATGAGTGCACTGGGGTTTAGTCCCCACGTCTCTGTGGCAAAATCAAACTGAAAAATAGTAAGCAGTTATCTACACAGCATCTAAATACAAAACTGCACCAAATCATTTATTATAAAATGGTTTATGGGACTGCCTACAAATGGTTACCCTGCATCATCTAGTAATATTTTTTTTTACTCACAGCTTGGTTTAAAAAAAAAANGGGACTGCCTACAAATGGTTACCCTGCATCATCTAGTAATATTTTTTTTTACTCACAGCTTGGTTTAAAAAAAAATAAGCAAAATAAGATGGTAAAACAGTGTGAATGTACATCAGATACACAATATCATGACAGAGAACTCNAAAAAAAAATAAGCAAAATAAGATGGTAAAACAGTGTGAATGTACATCAGATACACAATATCATGACAGAGAACTCAAAAGATTTATACAGTTATTTCATAATACCTGAGAATTCATAGTCTTCTGAAAATCAACCTATTAAGATTTGTTCCATGGGTTTATTGAGGAACTCTTTTGCCTTTTCACAGAACTGCGTATAATGAGATAACTCCGTTATAGCAATGTTAGTTTGCTTCATTGGCGAGGGTGGTCTCCACAGTTCCACCAGCTGAGACAGTTAAAACTCTCCACCCTACCTAGGTACTTGGACGAACGTTAATAATAGTAGATACACAGAGTACTCCAGTGTCCCCCAGAAGACCAAGTCAACTCCTAGAGCCCTATAAAACTGTACCCCTGCTTCTGCGAAAAGCTACAACTGTCATGCTGCCCCCAGGTGGAGGTCTATGTGAAATGGTCTGACATGGAGCCTCGGACTAATTTATTGGGTTGGCACCAGGATTTAAAGTTTCTAGGCAGTTCCAGAAACTGACACGAGGCCAGCCATCAACTAAACATTAAGACACATGCCCAAGGACATACAGTATCACCATAATTCATGACAAACTATCAGGAAGTATTTAGACTCAACTCCCTACAATTTTAAAGATTTCCTACCACCAGGTGCTCACATAAACCAGGATATGTTGAAAGCAAGTATGATCCACAGTCACCTAAGTGTCTATTGTTCCTTAAAGGGACTCTCTAGTAAAATATTGTGAGTAAAATCAGTGTGGAGTGGAGAGAGTGGAGAGATTTGGGCAGCTCTTAACATCANCTCTCTAGTAAAATATTGTGAGTAAAATCAGTGTGGAGTGGAGAGAGTGGAGAGATTTGGGCAGCTCTTAACATCAAGATCTTGAGAGCCGATGAGGGTGAAGTGAGGATGGAGCAGTGCTGAAATGCAAGGGTGGGGGAAATAGGATATCCCCGAGAAAACCCGCCAACCAGCGGCATTATCCAGCATGATTCCCACATGCAAAAATTTGGGAGCGACCCCGCCGGGAATTGAATTCAGGTTGCCTAAGTNGCATTATCCAGCATGATTCCCACATGCAAAAATTTGGGAGCGACCCCGCCGGGAATTGAATTCAGGTTGCCTAAGTGGAACATGAGTAGTCTGACCACTACACCACCACAGCCCCTTTGTCAAATCAGTGTTTGCGTGTGTACGCATATCTTGGTAAATGAATGTTCTGCAAATATAACTTTTTTCCCAGGAAATATTACTGTTACTCCCCCTCCCCCCCCTCCCAATTATGATACAGAGTTCATGCCTTTAAGCATGAGTACTTGCTGAAGTTAAATAGATTCTAAAAATATTTTTTTCCTTTGGGAAAAACTGAGTTTTATTCTTTGGCCTCTCAATTCTCATACCTCTTGATCAAAACCTTGATAATCAGCAATATCAGAAATATTGCTGGTTATGCACTACTCTGTTCAAAATTAAAATATATTTCTAAGCGAATTAGAAAGATGCTATGCAGGCTCTTGTTGGAATCACACTGGAATACTGAGTACTGATAGTCTACAAAAAGTACAGTCCAAAGTCAACATAGTAGCTAATATAGTAATAAAAATCGTGTAAAAATAATATCCTTAGCCATGTTTGGAGATAATACATAACAGATGGCTTCTTGCTGCAGGTTCCATGTTGAGTTAACATATTTCCATTCTTGCTCAGTGGTGTGAAACANACATAACAGATGGCTTCTTGCTGCAGGTTCCATGTTGAGTTAACATATTTCCATTCTTGCTCAGTGGTGTGAAACAAAACTAAAGTTTACAGACAAGACTCAGGTTTGGTGTACTTGAAAGATAATACTAGTCCAGAAGTCGTCATATCGGAAACTTCTCAGGCTGTGTCTTTCATTTTGATACCTTGGAACTATTCTTGATGTGCNGTCCAGAAGTCGTCATATCGGAAACTTCTCAGGCTGTGTCTTTCATTTTGATACCTTGGAACTATTCTTGATGTGCTTTTAAGTTCCAAATGTGTCGAAATGAAGCCAATCATAGACTATTAATAATGTCTCTTAATAATATGGCCAAATGCATCTCAGCCATACAAAGGAGATGTCCAATTTTTTTTATCCCTTCTCAACAAAATATGAACATCAAAAATTATTTAATTATCACACAAAACGTCTTTGCTTAAGCACCTATTGTTGAACAATGAAAATTCAGAAATAAAACTCAGACAAAGGGGGCAAATAAGTGTTTTTAATTCATTGCCGTTAATCGTAGGATTGCAGATCAACAGAACATAGTGTAAATATTTACAAAATGAAAAAAACTAGATTTTCACATGAAAAAAATGGCAATTAAGTTACANAACAGAACATAGTGTAAATATTTACAAAATGAAAAAAACTAGATTTTCACATGAAAAAAATGGCAATTAAGTTACTTACATACATACTATAAAAAAGCAAAAACAATTAATACACCTTATAAATGCATGAATAAACTATAAGAAAACTCTTTTAGCCAGTAACAGTTGAGGTAGGTTCAATATTTTTTGACAAGTAAAATTCAAGACTGTAAATGTACCAACACTCAACACTGAATCAAGAAAATGCATTTGCTCCCTCATTTCCATTTGTGCACTGAGGCAGAATAATAAACATGAACAACAAAATGAACAGCTGCAGTGCTGCCACAAGGAAGCAGATTCAAAAACACCTACAGTTATCACCCATAATATGGCACATCAAGAAGTGGACCACACAGTGCACAAGGGAGAAAGAAATGGCACTGTTACTTCTTATTTCTATTGCTA
The DNA here is from genome assembly GCA_002778355.1 of Clitarchus hookeri. Lineage (NCBI taxonomy): Eukaryota > Metazoa > Arthropoda > Insecta > Phasmatodea > Phasmatidae > Clitarchus > Clitarchus hookeri. The sequence goes on from NQII01008785.1 coordinate 11,843, forward strand.
TCTGGGTGGGGTGAGAGGAGAAAGGAAGGAAGAGAGGAAGGGAAATATTATACAATCGTAGCACATGATAAATATTACTATCGCTTGAGTGCTTTAATGTCCATCACACTGTTTGTATAATCTAGTCCAGTACTCTTCGGTTCAACTGTTGGTAATACTGTTGAAGTATATTCTTTGCCCAGTTAATCGTAAGTAAAGAGAGCTGTGCTGGTCGTGATGTGTTTGTGTACAAGACTCCCCCAGCACTCGCAAATTTATAACAGTGCCAACTCCACCCCATCCAAAAAAAAAAAAAAAATTTTTTATTTACATATTACACATCTATTTTTATACGTGAAAATTGATTTCATAGGCCAGCTTTAAACTTGTTTGCTAAACTGCACAGCTTCCACCTTCTTTTAAACTTGTTGGCAAATTTGCATTAAAAAACTTACTTTTTCTTGCATGACTGCAGTTTTAAAAACCTGTAATTACGTTGTTTATTAAGTGTCATGTAGTACCTTGATACGCTACAGACAACTTTACCCAATCTAGCCTTGTCACAGATGTGGTACCCCTCAAGCAAGAACTGTTAGGCTAAATGCACCTTAGGTGCACCGTCTTTGATGTCAGGGAATAGCACGCAGGCAGACTAGGCCACCTGCCTGATGGCTACCCGTATCACACCCAGGCCAACATGCCTCCCCTCCTGCAGCACAGCAAAGCGCCCTGCCGCCCTTGGCGATCTTTGCTCATCTCTCTGTCTCTCCCCTCTGCCCCGGCCCAGAGTTCTGAGTATAAATAAGGCTCGCAGTCTCTAGTTCGAGGCTGTGATGCTCAGCATTAGTTGCCACATGATATTCTGCAAGACTGCACCTTGAGGTTAGCTTAGNAACAGAACATAGTGTAAATATTTACAAAATGAAAAAAACTAGATTTTCACATGAAAAAAATGGCAATTAAGTTACATACATACTATAAAAAAGCAAAAGCAATTAATACACCTTATAAATGCATGAATAAACTAAAAAAACTCTTTTAGCCAGTAACAGTTGAGGCAGGTTCAATATTTTTTGACAAGTAAAATTCAAGACTGTAAATGTACCAACACTCAACACTGAATCAAGAAAATGCATTTGCTCCCTCATTTCCATTTGTGCACTGAGGCAGAATAATAAACATGAACAACAAAATGAACAGCTGCAGTGCTGCCACAAGGAAGCAGATTCAAAAACACCTACAGTTATCACCCATAATATGGCACATCAAGAAGTGGACCACACAGTGCACAAGGGAGAAAGAAATGGCACTGTTACTTCTTATTTCTATTGCTATCTGGGTGGGGTGAGAGGAGAAAGGAAGGAAGAGAGGAAGGGAAATATTATACAATCGTAGTATCTGTTAAATATTACTATCGCTTGAGTGCTTTAATGTCCATCACACTGTTTGTATAATCTAGTCCAGTACTCTATGGTTTAACTGTTAGTAATACTGTTGGTGTATATTCTTTGCCCAGTTAATCGTAAGTAAAGAGAGCTGTGCTGGTCGTGATGTGTTTGTGTACAAGACTCCCCCCGCACTCGCAAATTTATAACAGTGCCAACTCCACCCCATCCAAAAAAAATAACTGCTTATTTACGTATTACACATCTATTTTTATATGTGAAAATTGATTTCATAGGCCAGATTTAAGTTTGTTTGCTAAACTTCACAGCTTCTACCTTCTTTGTTGGCAAATTTGCATTAAAAAACTCACTTTTTCTTGCATGACTACAGTTTTAAAAAAATGTAATTACGTTGTTTATTAAGTATCACGTAGTACCTTGATACACTACAATCTAGCCTTGCCACAGATGTGGTACCCCCCAAGCAAGAACTGTTAGGCCAAATGCTTCTTAGGTGCACCGTTTCTGATGTCAGGGAATAGCACGCAGGCAGGCTGGGCCACCTGCCTGATGGCTACCCGTATCACACCCAGGTCAACATGCCTCCCCTCCTGCAGCACAGCGAAGCGCCCTGCCGCCCTTGGCGATCTTTGCTCATCTCTCTGTCTCTCCCCTCTGCCCCGGCCCAGAGTTCTGAGTATAAATAAGGCTCGCAGTATCTAGTTCGAGGCTGTGATGCTCAGCATTAGTTGCCACATGATATTCTGCAAGACTGCACCTTGAGGTTAGCTTAGGCTGTTCCAATACTCTACCATCATTAGATAGCATCCAAGCTGTTTCCCCTGTTGCTTTGAGTACAAATTCAAAAGTTTCTGGAGTCACCCTCAACCCCTGTGCAGCCACGTTTACAGAGACAACCCCTTTGACCTTTTGAGTTGGCAACGTAGGCACAGCCCTTCAGGCCCTGAGAAGGGTAAACGCTGAGTATGTATGTGATATTGGCTTGCCAACAAACAAGCATGTTGCATCTTGGCCTGTGGTTCACTCCCAGCTTACTGTTGCTTCTGTCAACCCTTCTCCTGTTTTAACCCCCTTTCAGCCCAGACATTCACAACAATTCTCTTCCAGGAGATGGCACCAACCACCTCCTCCCTCTCCTCACCTTTCAGGCGACATGCAAACAGACATTTCTCCTTCGTGCTGTTGGTCGGGGTGTGGCGACGTCCTGCCTGGCCGGCTGCCACCAGAGTGGAGTGCGTGGCTACCATCGAGTCTTTCCGCTGAGTGCCTAGCATGCTGGTGATTTCCTGCACTGCATAAGTACTCACGGGGAGCTGATAACTAGTACACCCTACATAACTAGCATGCAAACCTTTCCAAGGAGACTGGGAGCTGTGGGTCATTTCCTGCACTCTGCATTTTCCGATAACTAAAGAACGGGGACATATGCTACGAGGGCAACGCACCGCGAGGGAGGTTGCTGTCCTCCGGGTGGCCACCTAGTTTCTCCTCCGTATAAGAACCCCCTTGATCGTAACCAAGCTTGTGCCACCTCCTAATATACACCCACTGTTTCCACCTCTATTTCTGTCTCCCCCATGCTGTGCTACCAGCCTCGGTGGCAGAAAGTAGCTAGGCAGGCCTTGGCTCTTGTCTGGGAAATTGTGAGAACCGTGCAGGAATTCAACGGAGTCAACTCTTGGTTACGAGAAGAAGCCGCAAGACAGAGGGGCTCTGCGTGCATCTCATCAACACAACCAGCTGATCCAGAGCTGAAAGGAGACCAGGAAGTCTTTTTCCAACTAGTCTACCACATGCCAAGGGCTCTCTCCCGCTGCCCCTCACTCCTATAAAAACACCAAAGAGCCACCAGAGAGAAAGTTGACCGAAGCCTCTCGGGAAAGTGGTTCACTGACTTGTATCCCTCAGCAGTAGCATGCTGGTAAATACGTACATCCCGGCGAGGGCTAACATCCAACCTTCGATGAAACTAACTCCTCCATGAGCCGAGGGGGCAAGGATCTTGGTGCCTATCGCACAGAAACCCCTAGCATCTAAACTCTCCATCAAGAGAGCTCATGCTTTGACACCAACCAACAATAACAACTCTAAAACAGGTGAGACATCAACTTTTTGCAAACAAGTTGTAACAGTTAGAGCATCCAGCATCTTACAATTNCTCAGCTCTCAGGGGAGGAAGTCTTTGACACCAACCAACAATAACAACTCTAAAACAGGTGAGACATCAACTTTTTGCAAACAAGTTGTAACAGTTAGAGCATCCAGCATCTTACAATTCTGTTCAATCTTATTTAACCCATCATAATTTTCCAAATCTACATGAGGCATGCGCACAACATACACCANGAGCATCCAGCATCTTACAATTCTGTTCAATCTTATTTAACCCATCATAATTTTCCAAATCTACATGAGGCATGCGCACAACATACACCATACACCATACACACTACACACTCATATGCCACCGAAATCAAACTGAAACTCACTAATATTAGCACAAATGGTTAATAAACAAAAATGTCAAATGTAATATCAACATAGTTTGTTAAAATAAAGATAATTACAGTGAAACCCTGTTAAGAAGTTCCCACTTAACCAGTTTTCCTGCTTAATAAGTTGAATAATTTTGCATCTTGTCTATATGCACATGTGCAATTTGACCCATTTAAGAAGTTTTCCTAGTTAATAAGCATAATTTTTTCATACCCTTGAAAAACGTCTTAACAGAGTTTTACTGTATTACGAATTGACATTGTTTAAATGAAAAATTGTCATTGAAATTTAATTCATATGACAAATTAAATCATCTGGTAAACTTACGTCAATGGTGGTGTTTAGTTAGTTCAGTATTTTCAATAACAGAAGTGTAGATCTATTGAGTGTGCTCCACTCACACTCTTTTCAATCAATTATGGGCTCATGCTTTTCTTGCACCATATAAATGTAGGAAGTGAGAACTGTAACCAAACTATATAACTGACATTTCACCACCTCCCTTTACCTGGTCCAGGATGGTTTCATATTGGTTATGTATGTAAGGTAGATAAGACAGGACCTGCAAAAAGTGAGACAGTTTTGTNGGTCCAGGATGGTTTCATATTGGTTATGTATGTAAGGTAGATAAGACAGGACCTGCAAAAAGTGAGACAGTTTTGTAGCTCTGGCCAAAATATCATTGACCCATAGCCAAACTGCAGGCTGGCGAGCATCCAAATTAAGTGATGTCTCATGTTTTGCTGAGGTAGCAGAAAAGGGCATGTCTGATGGTCTCACAGCATTGTAGAGTAGGGCATGTTGTACAGGTTCAGCATATAAAAAAAAAGATTACAGTTGGGAACAATAGAAAGCTTGAAATCTTATTTGTCTTCTTTTGTTATAAAAAGTTTCCTGTCTCTACCACTGCCTTTTTACAACTACTACTTATATTTTGAAAAGAAGATAGAAAACACAAGTATGTACTCATAGGGCGGTACTTGCAGATACACACACACTCACAAAAGTTGGACGCATACATTTTTGTCACAAAGACAAATACATTTTTACTATGCAAATATTTTGTCACCATTTTTCACTGGCTGGGCCAGCTTATTCAGGCGGCAAGTAATGGTATACTTGTTAGTGCTCACTCGCCACCTGAAGAAACTGAACCAGCCAGAGAACATTACAACTGCACATCCGCATGGTAAAAATGTTTTCATTGTGTGTGTGTGCACGTGTGTGTGCATGTGCGTGCATCGTGCGTGCATGCATGCGTGCGTAGTGTTGCCAATATGGAAAGAGGAAATTTCGCTACAGCTCTAGTAAAATTCCGCTACATTCCGCTACACAACTATTTCTTTGTTTTACTTTACTCTAATTTGGCACTAAATGCGCCTGGCCTAATGAAAGAAGCCTGTACAGCCAGAAATACAATAAATCTCAAAAAACGAAAAGCATGAACAAACATGACTACAAAATCTCCAAAATACGAAGTATCCAAAAATCTTAAGCACAATAAACTCATCAGATGGTCAAATGGCACACATACAAAATTACGTCGCAACCCCGTAATTGACGTTAATGACGGCGGCTACAGAAGAACTACTATACAACCATTAACGTGAGAAAAAAATTACCTTTATGGTAACAGGTGATAAAATCAGAAAAGTGAAGATAACAGACATTCATTGCATAGTAAAGATGAATTATGGGCAGGTGATGAATTACATGGTTGTCGCACAAAAATATAGGGGTCTACATGCATACAAAATTAGAAAAATATTAGAACACTAGCCAATTAAAAATAATGTTTAAGTGTTTAAGTTTTAAAAAGAAAACCTCCCTCTGCTCCAATTAGTTTTAAAGCACCAATAACTTGTTTTTTTTGGGGGGGGTGGGATGGCAGCAGCATGCTAGAAAGCCGCTACATTATGTGTGTTTATCACTTTTTGCTGCTTGTCTCTCCAATGTTTAAATTTTGCTATGCGTAACAGAATTCCGCTATGGTTGGCAACACCGTGCATGTGTACATGGGTGTGTGTGTGTGTGTCTACCTGCGAGTATCAGCCTTTGTGTACTTGTGTTTTTTTATCTCCTTCTCAAAAAGTGATTAGTAGCCTAGCAGCCTATTACCACCATTTCTTAAAACTTCTCTGACCACAAAATCTGGATAGAGACACTTTTGTGCATATCAAATTAAGGTGGCCGCCTGGTTGAAGGATTTTGCACGTCAGAGGCCTGAAAGCGTGGGAGCACTATGGGCGACTGAGACATGCACATCAACTCTTTCATCACCTCTACGAGCAAAGCACTGAACTGGCGTACAGAATTGCCATCAATAACGCGCCTTTATGAGAATCCAGCAGAGACCCTACCATTTTATGACGTAATAATGATAATAAAGGTTTGATGCATGTCCCCATTCCTTTTTCAATGTTTTGTACCAGAATATTCACACCTAAAAATGACAGTGAAAACACCAGTTTGAGCCATTTTCACTATCACAAAACATGCTTTAGAGAGAAATGGAGGAACTGAAAAATGTATACAGATACGTAACGTTTCTTAAATGCTATTCATAAGCAGACCTCACTCAGACACGTTGGACAGTATTTTAATACAAAGTTTTCTGCTGGAGCTTTGCACACCTTTTGGCTGCCTAACCAGGCGGCCTCCTTAAGATGCCTCACTCTGCATAAACACACACATGCTGCTAAGATCCATTCAAATGCCTCTCACTACAGCCTGCCGATTATCTTCTACTTCTGAAATAATGATAAAATAACAGAGGCTAACAGGTCATTCTAAGTGTTTTCCTTCGCGACATTGCTCTGCAATGGTGCATGTCCAAAGTAATAAAATAACACTAGAGACCCGAATTTACAAATACTGGGTTTAACGAGGCAGTAATTTTGCGAGGCCATTCTCAGGAACCGTCAAAAAATCATAAAAATCATTGAANAATACTGGGTTTAACGAGGCAGTAATTTTGCGAGGCCATTCTCAGGAACCGTCAAAAAATCATAAAAATCATTGAAAAAATACAAAAATCCCAGGAAAAATTCAATAAATCGCAATAAAACTGATTTGAAATATGTTTGCGAGTCCACAGTGATAAAATAGATGGGTTGTAGTGTTACTACTCGTAATTTGCATGATGCAAGATGAGAAAAAAAAATGGTGAAAACCAGTTAAAAACTATGACAGTTGAGATTTGACACAAGCGCGCCACTCGGTGCCTGAAGGGAAGGCTGCCCGCGCAGCATGTGAAGGAACAAAGGTAGGTGTAGTAACTGTTCTACACCTCCCCGCCCTTCCTGTGACTGATCCAATATGCAGTCTCCANAAGGAACAAAGGTAGGTGTAGTAACTGTTCTACACCTCCCCGCCCTTCCTGTGACTGATCCAATATGCAGTCTCCATGCCTAGCCTCGTTATCTCGTCTGGCCATCACCCGCATAGCAACAAGTCCGGCCAATAACATAGTGAGGGTGTGGCGACTGACATTTCCACTGGGGGTGAAAGGGAAGAGGAAGATATACCCAGGAATGTGGGGGGGGGAAAAAGGGACGTGAGAGAGCAGTTTGTTTGCTTGTCGCTGCACGCCTGAGTGTCAGGCCATGCCAACCTTCTCTCCCCCACACCCCTCCTTTTCCCAGAGCCATCCTTTTCCCCTGGCCGGCTGNGGTCCAGGATGGTTTCATATTGGTTATGTATGTAAGGTAGATAAGACAGGACCTGCAAAAAGTGAGACAGTTTTGCAGCTCTGGCCAAAATATCATTGACCCAAAGCCAGACTGCAGGCTGGCAAGCATCCAAATTTAGTGATTTCTCATGTTTTGCTGAGGTAGCAGCAAAGGGCATGTCTGATGGTCTCACAGCATTGTAGAGTAGGGCATGTTGTACAGGTTCAGCATATAAAAAAAAAGATTACAGTTGGGAACAATAGAAAGCTTGAAATCTAATTTGTCTTCTTTTGTTATAAAAAGTTTCCTGTCTCTACCACTGCCTTTTTACAACTACTACTTATATTTTGAAAAGAAGATAGAAAACACAAGTATGTACTCATAGGGCGGTACTTGCCGATACACACACACTCACAAAAGTTGGACGCATACATTTTTGTCACAAAGACAAATACATTTTTACCATGCAAATATTTTGTCACCATTTTTCACTGGCTGGGCCAGCTTATTCAGGCGGCAAGTAATGGTATACTTGTTAGTGCTCACTCGCCACCTGAAGAAACTGAACCAGCCAGAGAACATTACAACTGCACATCCGCATGGTAAAAATGATTTCATTGTGTGTGTGTGCACGTGTGTGTGTGCGTGCATCGTGCATGCATGCATGCGTGCGTAGTGTTGCCAATATGGAAAGAGGAAATTTCGCTACAGCTCTAGTAAAATTCCGCTACATTCCGCTACACAACTATTTCTTTGTTTTACTTTACTCTAATTTGGCGCAAAATGCGCCTGGCCTAATGAAAGAAGCCTGTACAGCCAGAAATACAATAAATCTCAAAAAACGAAAAGCATGAACAAACATGACTACAAAATCTCCAAAATACGAAGTATCCAAAAATCTTAAGCCCAATAAACTCATCAGATGGTCAAATGGCACACATACAAAATTACGTCGCAACCCCGTAATTGACGTTATTGACGGCGGCTACAGAAGAACTACTATACAACCATTAACGTGAGAAAAAAATTACCTTTATGGTAACAGGTGATAAAATCAGAAAAGTGAAGATAACAGACATTCATTGCATAGTAAAGATGAATTATGGGCAGGTGATGAATTACATGGTTGTCGCACAAAAATATAGGGGTCTACATGCATACAAAATTAGAAAAATATTAGAACACTAGCCAATTAAAAATAATGTTTAAGTGTTTAAGTTTTAAAAAGAAAACCTCCCTCTGCTCCAATTAGTTTTAAAGCACCAATAACTTGTTTTTTTTGGGGGGGGTGGGATGGCAGCAGCATGCTAGAAAGCCGCTACATTATGTGTGTTTATCACTTTTTGCTGCTTGTCTCTCCAATGTTTAAATTTTGCTATGCGTAACAGAATTCCGCTATGGTTGGCAACACCGTGCATGTGTACATGGGTGTGTGTGTGTGTGTCTACCTGCGAGTATCAGCCTGTGTGTACTTGTGTTTTTTTATCTCCTTCTCAAAAAGTGATTAGTAGCCTAGCAGCCTATTACCACCATTTCTTAAAACTTCTCTGACCACAAAATCTGGATAGAGACACTTTTGTGCATATCAAATAAAGGTGGCCGCCTGGTTGAAGGAATTTTGCACGTCAGAGGCCTGAAAGCGTGGGAGCACTATGGGCGACTGAGACATGCACATCAACTCTTTCATCGCCTCTACGAGCAAAGCACTGAACTGGCGTACAGAATTGCCATCAATAACGCGCCTTTATGAGAATCCAGCAGAGACCCTACCATTTTATGACGTAATAATGATAATAAAGGTTTGATGCATGTCCCCATTCCTTTTTCAATGTTTTGTACCAGAATATTCACACCTAAAAATGACAGTGAAAACACCAGTTTGAGCCATTTTCACTATCACAAAACATGCTTTAGAGAGAAATGGAGGAACTGAAAAATGTATACAGATACGTAACGTTTCTTAAATGCTATTCATAAGCAGACCTCACTCAGACAGGTTGGACAGTTTTTTAATACAAAGTTTTCTGCTGGAGCTCTGCACACCTTTTGGCTGCCTAACCAGGCGGCCTCCTTAAGATGCCTCACTCTGCATAAACACACACATGCTGCTAAGATCCATTCAAATGCCTCTCACTACAGCCTGCCGATTATCTTCTACTTCTGAAATAATGATAAAATAACAGAGGATAACAGGTCATTCTAAGTGTTTTCCTTCGCGACATTGCTCTGCAATGGTGCATGTCCAAAGTAATAAAATAACACTAGAGACCCGAATTTACGAATACTGGGTTTAACGAGGCAGTAATTTTGCGAGGCCATTCTCAGGAACCGTCAAAAAATCATAAAAATCATTGAAAAAATACAAAAATCCCAGGAAAAATTCAATAAATCGCAATAAAACTGATTTGAAATATGTTTGCGAGTCCACAGTGATAAAATAGATGGGTTGTAGTGTTACTACTCGTAATTTGCATGATGCAAGATGAGAAAAAAAAATGGTGAAAACCAGTTAAAAACTATGACAGTTGAGATTTGACACAAGCGCGCCACTCGGTGCCTGAAGGGAAGGCTGCCCGCGCAGCATGTGAAGGAACAAAGGTAGGTGTAGTAACTGTTCTACACCTCCCCGCCCTTCCTGTGACTGATCCAATATGCAGTCTCCGTGCCTAGCCTCGTTATCTCGTCTGGCCATCACCCGCATAGCAACAAGTCCGGCCAATAACATAGTGAGGGTGTGGCGACTGACATTTCCACTGGGGGTGAAAGGGAAGAGGAAGATATACCCAGGAATGTGGGGGGAAAAAAGGGACGTGAGAGAGCAGTGTGTTTGCTTGTCGCTGCACGCCTAGTGTCAGGCCATGCCAACCTTCTCTCCCCCACACCCCTCCTTTTCCCAGAGCCATCCTTTTCCCCTGGCCGGCTGGCTGGCTGCGTTAGACTTTAATGTTTCTTGCACTCCCATTATTTTTAATGTAAAATAAAAAAGAAAACCGAAGTGCCAAACGAAAATTATTTGTCAGGCAGGAAATTCTATAGCCCTCTTTCTTTCTTTTCTTCCAGAAATGTAAGTGATAAATGAGGCAGAAAAAATCAGACAGACAGCGGGAATTCTTTACCTGCAGACTTGGGGGATCGTGGCTCAGTTGCTTTTCCATACCGCCCGCCCACGGCCCGCTACTGAGGCCGTGTTCCGTTACCTTCACAATGCGAAATATGTGCAGTGAAGTAGTTCCACTCTGTTGTCACAGATGCATCTGTGCTCCTCCTACGTTATTCTACTTCTGGCCAATCTCACACATCAACTGCACGAGGCCTGGAGCACAAATGCTTTATGCGCTGACGTCACAGTGGCGGGAAAGTTTGCCAGAAACATGCAAACCTATTGTGCGTGCGGATTTGAAGGTTATTTAATAGCATCTGTGACCAAGGATGGAATGTGTGGAAATGGTAGTAAATGGGATTCATTTCACCCTAAAAGAGGACGTAGGTACTGCCGAAATATTAATATATTATTATATGTGGCATGTTAATCTGTAGTGAGAATGTGTACGAAGCATCTTGGGAATGAAAAATATAATACTAACGACTTCCTGGCTTGTAAATAAATTTAAGTGCCAAAAATGGAGCTTGGAAGTTGTTCCGTTTCCCTGCCCACCATTAAACACACGAAGTACCGGAACAACATTTTGCGGGTGTGCAGCTGGTCGCATCCGTGCAGGGATCAGAACACGGCCTGGCACTGACGTGTGTAAGCAAGGCGGCCGCGTGCGGCAGAATACTTCGCCGCCTGATGCAAGTGCACAAAGCGGTTGGCCGTTTGAGATGCTCCTTTTATTACATAAAAATTTAATTACTGCAGCATATATAAATAATTTGAATTTTACCTACACTTTTGGGAAACTTTACTTTGAATTACCTATTATGCGGAATTTTAAATTAACCAAAAAGAAAACAATACTAATCTTTGCACGAATCTGATATCAAGTCAACCGAATCTACGAATCCCTAAGATTCGGTCGCCCCATCCCAATTACCAAATAATTCTCTCATGTGAAAATACCTATTTACAGAATATTTCAGCAACTTGCTTTGTGAAATTATTATTGTGAGTACAATAAACATTTGTTTATTTCAATAACATTGCCTATATGTGCATTTAAATGTTTCAAACAGGCAAAACTATTATGGTGGCGGTTTAGTAATTTGTATTTTGTAATTTTTCAGCTTCGAAGCAAACAAAATGCAAAATGCAATTATAAAAATACATCATACATTTTGTAGACAAAACAAGTCACGCGACTATTTTGTTAACAAAAAGTGCCAATTGGAACAGGGCCTCATTCTCCCGTCTTTCTATATGACTGCCGTAACCTTGACCTACTCGGCTAGCCTTGCTCCTGCTGCCATAGCACTCCTTGTGTTTAGTTTCTACCCTTCTCTATCTCACTTCCTCCCAAACTATAAAGATGGGGGGGGGGACCTCCTCCATCCCTTGTGACAAACACAAACACCCAGTGAAAAAAACAGCATTTGGCAGAAAAAGTTCATCCTTTGCCTGGAACATATGGTATTTAAGTAGTTCTTGCTTTGATACTGGTCCGCCCTGTACCACTCAAAGATACGCTGTCACTCCCGCAAGAACCCGGAAAGCTATAACGCAATTCTGAGTTGTCACCCAACAGTGTTATATTGGGCTTGTACTGTATAATCTTGTTTGGAAGACGTCTGCCTATTGTATTAAAACAATATTTCATTAAAAAATTGTCTGATTTTCCCTCAAGAAGCTACTGGAAACGCACTTTGCAAATGTTAAAGTGACTCGGCACTTGAAATTTACATTTTTTTTTTTGGAACAAGGAGAGTTTGTATACGCTCTTTGGGGTATACACAGTGGTGGATTTACACATTTGCCGCCAGTAGGCTATTCAAATTTTGCCGCCCCTACCGACCTCTACAATGGGATACCCTAGTTCACAATCATATTAATTACAATTTTTTTGTCAATGAAATTGTAACTTTATGATTTGTGCTTTATCGTTCTAACTACACCACCTTTTTCCCGTAATTAGTATGATTGTGAACTAGGGGATCGATGTGTCAATTTCTAGATTATTTTTACAACCCAACGATTTAGTTAAGATTGCACAAGAAATAGTTTTTTGGTATATTTCTGAGCTAATAAAAGCTCAATCATGTACTACTAATAAGGCGGGGTAAGGTATGCCTCAATACTACTTACACAATAATGTACATTCGGTAAACGTAATTAAATAATTTTTATTGCGCTTACTTACAGTTTAAAAACAATATATTCAATTATCTGGTAACAATCCGGCTGATGATGTCGATGAAATTCAATTAATTAAGTTATGAAAGTTTTACAATACCTTTTTGCGCGATTTTCTATTGGCAAAATCATCAATTATATCGTCGTATGAAATCTTGTTCATTAGTTCTGACTCTATGCACAAAAGAGCTAAGGCGTTTAGCTTTTCTTGGCTTAAGGTAGATCTTAGATAATTTTTCACCCGTTTTAAGCAAGAAAAGCTTCTCTCACCCGAACAATTTGTCGCTGGTGTACATAGAGCCATGCGAACTGCTATATCCAAGTTTGGATAAACGTTTTGCAAATTCTGTTTTCGCAGGAACGAAGATAGACTTTTCAATGATCCAGAATCTGGTTTTACCAAAATTCTTTCAGAAGAAAGGTGGCATTGAAAATGTATGCATTCTTGAACTAAGTCAGTCTCTAAATCATTAGGATACATTTCTTCCAAGAAAAGGGCTTTTTCCGTAAGGGTTGATGATGACAATTCACTCATTTTGGTCAGAAATGAAAACTTTTCATTGAACCTGTTGTAGGCCTCCTGCCGTTTTTCTAATTCGGATACGAGTCTATCAATGAGGACGAGAAATGTGTTAACCCTGAAAGTATCACTCGCAGTCATTCTCATTTCTTCATCGGGTGTTTCATCATAATTTTTTTTCCTTTTCGGTTGTCTTTTTCCCATGTCTTTTGTATACTGCTTCGACACGCTTAATTCCATCGCCTTTTGTTCGAAATACTTAAAATTTTCTCGTTCAGCTACGAAAAACTTGCAAAGAGATTCGTAAAGATCGGCAACAGTGATCAAATCTACGGTAGAAGCCTGAATTTGAACATTCACTTTGTTTATTCTTTCCAAAAAAACATTCCACACAACAACCATTACCGCCGTTTCCAGTTTTTCTAAATTCAAAAGTATTCCCGTCGCTTCGTTTCGCGTTACAGGCTTTTCGGTACAATCATCCTTGATTGATTCCAAAGTTTTAAGGACTTCGTGCCAACAATCTCTCAAACTTCTACATGCGTCCTCTCTAGCTGACCAACGTGTCAGATTTACTCTCTTTAGCGTTTTCCCTTTCCCGATTTCAGTCATTAATTTTTGCCAGCGCTGTGTCGAACTTACAAAAAAAACGTAGATTTCTTGAGGCAACATGAAGAAGCGACAAGCTTCTGTGCAAGATTCAGCAGCCGCAGTTGCCACTAAATTTAAAGAGTGGGCAGAGCAAGGAACGAAAAAAGCAAAAGGTGCTTGGCTTTGAATTTGAGCCTGTAAGCCATTGTACACACCAGACATGTTCGCGGCATTATCATATGATTGTCCACGACAGTCTTCAATATTTATGCCCAGTGTTTTGAGTTCCGAAATAATGGCAGAAAACATTTCTTCAGCTTTATGTCCCACTGAGGGCAAAAACTTGAGAAATCTTTCACACGGTTCGCCTGTTTCCAAAACGTATCTAATGACGAGGGTAAGTTGGTCCACATGTGCTATATCTGGTGTTGAATCGATGATTAAGGAAAAATATTTCGCCCTTCTTATCTCGTCTCCAATGTGTTTTAAGACTTTATGACCCATCAAGAGAATAAACTCATCGCAAACGGTCTTTGATAAGTAACTGGTACTTCCAGATCCTTGATTCCCAAATCGTTCAATATGACTGGCTAAAAAAGGATCGAATTCAGCTAACAGTTCCAAAATCATACAATAATTTCCGTTATGCGGATCACCGAACTTTTCATTTTTTCCTCTGAAAGCGAGGCCTCTTGAACACAGTCGCTTCACTACGGCAACAACCCTCTTCAGAACGTTTCTCCAATAAGTAATTTCTTCATCAATCTGGACATGCAGTAAATTATCGAGTCGGCCATCAATCTCACTTCTAACTTTCAAACTAAGGATACTAGATTTATGACGCGCAGAGTTTTCATGCTGAGCTACTCGGTGTTCTGCATTTTTCCAGTCATTAAATCCTTCGTTCTCAAACTGAGTCTTATTCTCCAATGGACCGAATGCCAAACAGGGCCCGCAATATACAGATCTTTTACTTTCAGAATAAACCAGCCAATTTCGGTCATTCACTTCATTATTTTTCATTTTTCTTTGGAAGATACTCACTGGCAAGAAACGACGCTGATCAGCATATATTTTTTCACTTTTAGAGAAGTCACAAGACTTGTTTTGATCGAAGCCGTACCTTGCGATAATCTCCCTTAAGGTATCGTTGATTTCCCATAAAGCTGGATCTTTGTTTAGATTTACTGTTGTTTGCACTTGGTCATTACTTAACGTCTGATTCTGATACGCATCTTCAATTGTTATACTTATTGATGATTCCTCTACCGCCTCTACGTCAAAAACATAAATATCCGTTTTTTCAAAAGTAGATGGTTCAACAGATGACTGTTGTTGTTGGGCCGCAGAGTTCAAATCCGTTTCATCTTTTCCAGATTGTATTGTGTCAGTGCATGTTGTTGAAGTTCCTGGTCTTTCAACACTACTTCCACTTCAACTTTTAAAAAAAACTGTAAATTTTTATCGTTTTACGGATAATCTGGTCTTGTTATTCTTTTTTCATTTTGGCCTTCTTTTTATACTAAGATCCACTAAGTCACTTTCTCCCATCACTCATTCTAACAATTTCTTGGATTCCAAGAACTGAAATAAAAAAGAGTACATTAGGAGTTTTATTTCTCGTACATACTTTGTTCAGATTTCAGACATTGAATAGTTGCCTAACATAAGTACAAGAAATTTATTTAAGTATGATATAACAAAAAAATCGAAATTTCTTTGCATAGCTTCCGAAACAGCTATTTATAAAGTTAAATTACGTCTTACTGATTCGTTACGGATGATTTATTGTAATATATTATGATTACTTACCTACTATAAGTTTCTACGCACCGGTGATATTATGCTATGAAATTATTCATACAATCCACGAAACACTTTGAAAAATTACAGCACACAACCAGAAAAAGTAAATACGGGACGGGACTTGCCCGTTTGTATCGCCGGCCGCCGCTCTATATCTATCTCTCTGGAACTCAATGCCACCACGCGGCGTATGCCTACAACAGCACGACCCCGCTTCGGCTCCCGCGGCGGCCGCGCCGCGCTGCGCTCGTGCAGTCAATTCGGCCAGACACACTTAGCGAACGGTCATGTCACTCGTTCCCGCGCCGCAACCAAACGCGACTACGCAAATTGTAGAAAAATTTATCTAAGTGGTGAAACATATTACATGTTGAATTGTTTGTGTGGACCTAATAACATTTAGGTATATAAATATGAATATTTTAATTTCTGTAAGACATAAAAAAACTTTGTCCCCAAATTTTCCGCCCCTAAAATCTGCCGCCCTAGGCTCCAGCCTACTCAGCCTGCTGGTAAATCTGCCACTGGGTATACATGATTAGAGAGACGTCTGTATATTAAAATTAATTAATATTTTCTTTTAAAAACATGTTATTTTTGCGATTAGAGATGATTAAAGCTGACAATACAAATATGCTATTTTAATGCAATTTTTAGGGTTTTGGAGGGGGGGGGGGGCAAAATCAGTCGGAAACAATTTTGCGAAGTCAGCGATTTTGTGAGATCACTCTCAGGCACCGTGAAGCCTTGCAAATTTGGGTCTCTACTGAATATACGCCCAGTTCAAGCATTATTGAAAGATCATATTACTGAAGTTACTACCATGGTAAAGACAGGTACATCTACCACTGCCTGTCCAACAGTTTTTCTGAGGGAACATTAGGAGACACAATCCTCTGAAGACTTAACAGGGCTCTTCCAATGGATCATGAAAGCTCGTGGATAAAACTATTAGTGCAGTTGCTGTAACAATCTGTATTGAGTGCATGTGCTAATGTTACATTTCAGTGATGTCACCTTTCCTTGACAGTTCCTTCATGATGCTCCTCGCCACAGCAAATGTTTTCTGCGCATGTACCCAACATTGACCTACCCCATACCAATACAACTCAACTGTCAAAGTCACTTGGATGAATGTGTTTGTTTATAACTTAATTTTCAAAAGACAAGCACTATTATATGGCTGTATTGAAAATTGGTTAGAGGAAGTATACATATTTTAAGGAGCACATTGACTAGCACACCTCCAGTAAATTTATATCAATAGAGAGAACATAATTCTAAGTCTTAACACTGAATGAAAAGTATTAGGTAAACACTTGTGAATATAAAAAAAAAATGTTTTTTTTGCCACATAACTGCAAGAATTATATAATTTTTAAAATATTTTTCTAATAATTTTTTAGTTTCACTTCACAGACGCATGAACAAAATGAACAGGTCAATGTCAATGTTAACTTTATATATGGTGGAACAATTCACAATGAGCATACAAGCAGATCTTAAGCAGGACTTTCAAAAGTGCNATATGACTGTATTGAAAATTGGTTAGAGGAAGTATACATATTTTAAGGAGCACATTGACTAGCACACCTCCAGTAAATTTATATCAATAGAGAGAACATAATTCAAAGTCTTAACAGTGAATGAAAAGTATTAGGTAAACACTTGTGAATATAAAAAAAAAATGTTTTTTTTTGCCACATAACTGCAAGAATTATATAATTTTTAAAATATTTTTCTAATAATTTTTTAGTTTCACTTCACAGACGCATGAACAAAATGAACAGGTCAATGGCAATGTTAACTTTATATATGGTGGAACAATTCACAATGAGCATACAAGCAGATCTTAAGCAGGACTTTCAAAAGTGCTCAGTTTATTGTAAACAGTGTTCCAACCACCAATGCCACCCATATCATTCATCACAGTTGTATTGGCAGGTGAGCACTTAAATGTTGTAACACTGAGACTGGTTTTGCGCAGCTAGCATGATCACTCTATCCCATGTTCACTGTATGGACAGCACACGGCCGTGGGCCTCACCTCCTTGATGCTGCGGTGGCCGTGCTGCAGCAGGAACTGCCGGAGCCTGTCCGCGGCAGCTGGGGCATTCGCCTGCAGCCACAAGTACGCCTCACTAGGAGACAGGCCGCAGAATTCGTCCACACTGCCGCTTTCCCTCAGATGCCGAGCCACTTCCTGCCAGCAAAAAACCCAGTCCACTGCAACCAACAAATTTTACAAACCAGAGGAACAAAAGCACCCTGGACAAACCTACTAGTCACTTGTATGTGTTTGACATACAAGAAAAATAGTCACTTTAACTTAGATTGGAGTGGTGGTAGGCTGATGCACTAATTACTAGACACCATTATGAATACACACAATCTGTGAGCTGAAATAACAAAAGTACTCTACAGAATTCTGGACTGGAGCAGTTTTGTGTTTTCAAATCACACAAGCAAATACGATATAAGAGCGAAACTTATGTTTGTCATAGAATGTCTGTAGCAAAGTTCAGATAAGTTGTTTCTAATGTGTCTTGTTAGTCTAAAGAAACCATTTTTTTATTATTTTGAAAGTGTTTAAAATTATGTTTGTATTATAGAATTCACGCATTAGAACGAACTGTAATTTCAGAAATATGGCACTTCAGTAATTCACAATGGTACATGACAGTAACAGTAGTTAATTTTATCACTACAACAGCAAGAATCATTATAAGAGCACAAAGTAAATTTCTTAGAAAGTGACCCTTATTGCTTTTTTTTTGTTTTTAGGTATTTAAGTTGTATTACAGTTCTTGTATGTGTACACTGTTGACAGTGTCACAGGCGACATCTGTGATCCCATTTGAGAATCCAACTGAGCTGCACCCCCTCCCCCCACCCTCCTAGAAGCTAAGCCATGTCACCGTTGCCAGACTCCCGTAACATCAGCGCTGTCACCTTCGAGTGGGCCCACGAGGTCCACTGCTCCTGGATGCATGAAACCCACATTGCATGTGTGCCTGCCTTAGCAGCTTGCTTGTATCCTGCCCATTGGAACAGCCTTCCAGCCAAAGGTACAGAACGCACATCCCCCTTGCACAACGGGAACTCACTGAGTCGGGGAGCAGGACTCGCCACCATCAAGTGGAGAGAGACTCTCCATCAGGGAGTGAACCGATCCCCAGGCACCGGCCCCAGAGAAAACCTCTGGCTCTCTGGAAGGCCCACTCTTTCCTGTTATAAAGTCTAGGCCACTTTGTTATTCCATTTGATCTTGCCTAAGCCTGAACGTTTTACTTGTTTGCATGCCTTACCATAGAGCAGGGAACATGACTTTACAGGAGACGCCAGTTGCAGTACATGTGGCATCTAACAAGCAGAACTTCGACTCCTGTTCCAAAGCCAAAATGGAGAGGGCCTTGCCACTCTAAATAATAGTGTAAAATATAGAGATTCATCCTACTTTTCTGCCTACCGTGTGATAGTACGATAAATTTAAATTTCAATACTAACGCTATGGTCCTTTCTTTATTTGTGTGTCTATAACTCGAGAATAACACGTTTTAAAATACACCACAATTTTGCATGGGAAAAACGGACACCGCCATGTTGATGTACCAATGACGTCAGTATACATGTTGGCCTTTGTTGTTAACATGCAGGTGCCCTTGTGAGTTAAGGTGTACATTTAGAATTTTTATTATATGTTGTTGTTTCAGAGGATTTTAAAGTTATTGCTGTGTCACAGAACGTCAAGTGTTCCATACTTCCACTATGCAAAAATACAATGAAATGTACTCATGATGCCTGGTATGGTACTCATGGTACCTGCGAATAATTTAAGTGAAAAAACGAAGCAAGAAGCATGTTTGAACGTAGTTAGAGACGGAAAGCAATAGGCAATTTCCAAAAAAAAAAGGGCATGTTTTGTGCGTAAAGGTCATTTCAGCATTAAGTAAACGTTTTGTTTTCGTACCATAACTGCACTGACCTAATCCGTAACATTGTAATGTTTATTTTAATAAAGGCAGTGCCTACACGGCCAACGAAAAATTGCCTTTACATTTCATAAAAAATTATTGTTTACAATATGTGACAAGTATGTTTTTTGCATTTTGTTATTAAAATACAAAAATGTCCTTTGTCAAATATATACCCTAATAATGTTATTTTCGAAAATCGCTCCATAATTTTCAGATTATGTGCTTGAAGTACACAGAGCGTAAGAGTGACTCACAATTGCTTATGGCTGCCATCGTCACTATTCATGTTTGATGACAAAGAAATCAGTCTTAGGGAGTTATGTAACGCTGGAATTTAGCGAAACTCTGTGAACAACAAGTCTTGTGCTGGTGTTAGTAACTTATCACATGGTGTCCACAACATCCTTTACCCCCAAATTATTCATATGCTTAGCAACTTCAAGATTCCTGCCATACTACAATGTACATAATTCTGCATTCCCTGAACTGAACGCATGTCAATCTCTTATTATTGAAAAAATTAATAAATAATACTGAAAAATAAAACATATGCAAATCCATTCTACTATACCTTTAGTCCTGAGGGAACATCTGCTGACACAACCTCAGAGCATGAGGACAGCAACAAGGAGATATCACTATAATGCTCCATTATAAATTCTAGAAACAAAAAATTCATAACGATGTTTGTAAAAGATACAGGGTACTTACTGCCTATAGTGAGACTGGTAGAGTGAAACTAGAAGGTTTTAAATGTCAGTGATTTTAGGTGTGTCTTAGCTACCTTTCACCATATCACTTTCAAGCGAAAAAACATTTTACACCCTTTGAAAAGAAAAACCATACTACAAGAGAGCAAACTGGAGTAAATTAATAAGAGTTTGTGTTTTTGTGTGTTTGTTGAGTCTATAAATTTTAATTTACACACAATTTTCAAGGTATTAAAAATTTTACAAAAACCTTTTTATAGAAATTTGGTTTGGACAAAGATGGACAAAGTGTTTTTTGTTTGGAAGCAATATAGTAAAAGGTGGTCGATACCTGACTAAATTAATTTAACATGTAAAACCCTATCCTTTCAATTGGATGGTCCTGCACTAGGCAGTTGTGTTAATATTTAAAATTAAATTTAAATCTAACCACAAATAAACTGGTGTCACATGGTGGAGAGTTTTGATGTCACATACTTAATCAGGCATCAGAGTTGCAGCAAACTACACAAATTTTTATACAAAATAATAGTAAATATATTTATTTAATACACTTTAAACCACTGCAGAGTTGGAAGTATGTCTGTACATTTCTGCAACCAAATGCGCTGATATGCAGCTGTACCTTACATTAAAGTAAAATAAGGAAATGTTAAAAGGTACAATATCAACACAAATATAACTGTAACTGAAAATAATATGAAATCAACAACTATTTAAAAAATTTGAAAATGCTTGATCCTGAAAAACATTTCTTGGATTTACCAAAATTGTAGTATTATGCACTGTACAATGGAACATATTGTTTCACAGAATAATTAACTTGCATCTTATACCATATGTGATATCATAGATATTGAAAAAAATTGCAGTTTTCATCACACAACAGTAGTCATTTGCAATAAGTTTTGATTTTAAAGACACTTATTACCTTCTACATACGTACTGGTGCGTGATGCGTATTTCAGACTATCTTTTTTGTTGACTTCAACTCATCACGTGTGCGCCATGTGCCCCAAAGGAGATATGAACCCCGACTGGCTGCCTCGAAAGCCCGGTGACAACCCCTCCTTGGAAAACGTCTGCAGTAATAAAGGATAGTCACAACATCGCAACTAGCTATGAAAGCCCATGAGAAATGAAGCCGGCCAGCAATGCAAGTCACTTGCCTGTAAGCGAGCACACCTGCACACCAGCCAACCTACCCTGCCGCTAGCCTCAAGAGATGGCAGCAGGGTCATCCCAGACCTGAACCGAGAAGGGGTAACGGCAGAAGACAACCGAAGGATGATGGGACCCGAAAGACACACCAGCCAGCAGAATATATGACTGTGTGCCGCGCAGAAACACCAGTTGTTCTAGTAGCTCGCCTTAGGACCCTCCACATGAACCACTAGTGATCTACCAGTGACCACCACCGAAATCTTCAAAACCATTGAAGATCCGAAGAGTCATTGCTTCCCCCTCCCCTTCCTTGGGACTTGCCATCTAGCTTCACCACCCCCTTGCACCTACAACACAAGTGGTGCCCCGAGTCCCTTCTGGAATAACAGACTTCAGACAGGGTTTAGTTGTTTTCACAGCTACCTAGCTGTTGCTCTCGTTGCTCTTCAAGCTTCTGGCTCTTCAAGCCAACAGGCCCCTTCACCTATCTTACCCTATTGACATTTTCCGCAGGTTGCCTAGAGAGTGGTAAGATGTTGGAGATAGTTCGGGACACCGTGTTTTATTCTGGAGAGAGTAAAATACGTAATTCAATCTAACTACTTGATATCCTTGTCTACATGTCTAGAGTAAACTGTATACCTCACCCATCCCTGATAAGTGTCATCCCGCAAGGGAGCGGCAGGGGTACAGCAGTGTTTTATAACCAGCTTTCTGATTCTAGATTAGGACTGCAGCATGTCACTAATCAGGACTGCACATACGTCAAAGACAATACATATTCTCAGGTCACCCATACTGTGGACAAAGGCCCGCAACGTACAGCGTGTTGCACAGTAAGGTAGAGCCCCCTACTAGCAAAATACACGACAAAGTGTCTAGGCCACCCAAGTCAGCTAACCCACTCCTTTCAGAGTGAATATACCCACCGGAAGGAGTGCCAGGCCTGATGAGGACTGACCTAAGCACCTCTGGGCACACTACTAGCTAGGGTACCGTTGCCTGCTGCATCAGTGAGGGGTGAACTGTAGCACCTTTCCCGTTCATACCTTTCGCTCACAGACAAGGAAGTTGGTGGCACGATAGGACAGCTGCCGTCCTTGCTGATCATCACCCTCCAGGAAACCCACCTACACCAGCCTTCAGCTTCATGATCCCCTCCCCGTGAACGAGCTCAAGCTGCCTGCGAACTGTTGAAGCCTCACTTCGCAGCCCTCCCTGCCGAACTCTTTTTCCCCCTCATCAGGACCCCGGAGCTGCACACCCTGTGGTAAGCTACCTTTGATTAGAACTACCTCTGCTCCTGGGAGTCAAGTCC
Organism: Clitarchus hookeri; assembly: GCA_002778355.1. Taxonomy (NCBI): domain Eukaryota; kingdom Metazoa; phylum Arthropoda; class Insecta; order Phasmatodea; family Phasmatidae; genus Clitarchus; species Clitarchus hookeri. The sequence goes on from NQII01008785.1 coordinate 34,768, forward strand.
AAGCCATCTGCCAGCACAGCACCTCCAGCATCAGCTACCCCGACAACCACCAGTATCAACGCCACCTGCCAGATGTCACATCTACCGCGGGACGCCGCCTGGATCAACCAGTACTCCTCAGTGTTAACCTAGCCATCACCGCAGGACCAGAGCCCATGACTGCCCCGAGTGAAGAGTTCCAGAGGTAAGCCAGCGATCACCCTTACCCCAGCCACCTGGAGGCCTCACCTCGCACAGCCCGACTTCGTGCCCTGCCGACGGCCTACCCGGCCAACACTATTTAAGGGCCCAATAAGAATCAGGCATCAGATACTGCAGATGCCACCCTGCTAGAAGTCAACCCAAGCCGTGTGTTCTCTGACTGAACACATTAAAGACCTAGAGACGTTGACGCGTTCCTCTACCCCAACCATCATGCGTCAGTACATATAATACATTTGATACAGTACAAGCTAGATCACAGAATCAGAGTAGGCATTCATCCTCCTGAACTGGTGTCTTATGGCTGGTGGATAGCTTCTGCCCGAATTTGGCTTTGTTTCGTCCTCCCACCAGCCAGTACCCTGCTAGAAGTTTTTGTCAAGAGACTCACTCCTACTGAGCATCTCAAGGAGCCAGTGCCTATTTCAGTAGCCAGGTTAGAGTAGCTGGGGGCATCCTGTTGGTATCTTCACTTCNGACTCACTCCTACTGAGCATCTCAAGAGCCAGTGCCTATTTCAGTAGCCAGGTTAGAGTAGCTGGGGGCATCCTGTTGGTATCTTCACTTCTATGAAGATAANCACTCACTCCTACTGAGCATCTCAAGGAGCCAGTGCCTATTTCAGTAGCCAGGTTAGAGTAGCTGGGGGCATCCTGTTGGTATCTTCACTTCTATGAAGATAATGTTCCACCTCTCTCCTGCTAAATCCTTGCGGTTTGCTAGTGGTGGAGGTGATCCCAGGTACCAGGAGAACAGGAGCAGACCAATCACAGGTTCAATAAACCCTGGCTCTTGAAATAAGTCCTTCTGCAGCCTCACTTAACTGTCTTCTCTTGGCTGCATTTGCTGACAAATCTCCTCTCTTGATACTGAGATAAACCAGCATGAGATGTATCTCAGAATGGAGGGCCCTGCTCTCAACACAGCATGACTGTTGCAGTTGCTAAGGTAGAGTTCTTCATCCCCAAATAACATGACATTATCTTTAAATGTTTGGATATATGTAACTGTTGTCACTGATTAAGACTGACGGATCGTCATCTACTAATTCCGGGGCTTGATTGGTTCAGCTCTTCTATGTTCACTGTTCTCGTGACTTTCCAGCCCTACATCATCCGTGGTGATGGTGTTGAGATGTGGAGCATAAATAAGAGCAGTGATATAGACAGAGGTGTGTGGCATGAAACTCAAAACCACGATATGTAAAAAGGGTTTGCTCCTATCCTTCAACGACATGCCATAAGTTGCTGCCCCTCCTGTCAGCCATATCCTCCACAGCTATTTGGTCTTACAGATTCGGACATCGCTGCATCCCATAAAGTGGCTGACTAAAGGCAACAGCCACACACAACAGGCTTGTCATACCAGAACCCAAAGTTTTGACGCGGTCGGTTACCAGAGTTGGAATGTAATGATTATGGATTTGCCTGGCGCCACAGCTCCGCGGTGAGCTGATGAGATTTTTGGGTCGTTCGGCCGACGGCCCAGGGGTTCTCTGGTAACACACCGTCAGATATTATGAAATTGCGAGCTGTATGGCCGCTGCGCACGCCTGAATTAATAACGCACTCAAGTTTTATATGTACATAATTATTTTATTGAACACTTTGATCAAACACGTGGTGACCGCGTGGTCATATAAACACACTGCTGGATTATAATTACTTAAGGCGCGTGACGCTGCTCTCTCCTCGGTGAGATGTAACATAAAAATACTAGTTGCTTCGTGAATGATATGATGATGCGATTGCTGAGTGAGGTTGCAGCCTGAGAGGCTGGTACCGAGGTTCTTGTGAAACGAGAGACTTACCACGTCCGCTCGCGCCGAAGTGATGTTGCCTACTAGACTGCGCAATGCATCGGCTCGCGCCACCTAAGCACGGCCAACACCTGGCGGTGGAGAGATGAAACAAATGTGACTTAAAATGCTAATGAGATGTAAACATGATATACCTTATATAAACATAATTAAACACAATTTACATAATAAAACACAATTACCCTTGTACTTACATAATAAAACACCATTATATTAATATTAAATATAAGTATTGACTCGTAGCAGCCACTGCATTGCCAACTTGAAAATGTCACATGTCCCTGGCTGGCTATGTATGTGATGACTGTTTTGACACACGATAATTATGGTATACATCAATACTGAATAAATACTAAACACTAATGCACTCGTGCCCACAAGCCTGTCGGTGTGGTGCGTCTGGTGTGGGCACACTGCGGCAGTCAGTGGGCAAAAGGACTCGTGAACGTGCGGTTCACGTCAGTTTTCATACCTACGCTATGTAGTGAACCATTCAGCAGGAACCTCCTTCCTCTCTTGAAGGAACATGCATGAGAAACTACATTACAATACTATAATATTTTGTGTTTTTTTGACATTTCTACAATTGAATCTAAAAAAAATTACCACAAAAGAAATTTGACACCATCTCAAATAGGAAAAACTATGAATTTAAAACAAAAAAATAACTTACTTAAACTTTTTTTGTCTTAAAAAAGTTATGCAAACTGTAAAGATGAAGATGTTTTGTTATCCTTATGTAAAAAAATAATTCTTAAGTTATTGAAGGTGTGGGCTAGCTATGATTGACTCCTAAAAAACTAATTAAAGTATATATAATTTTTTGTTATCTGTAACAAATATGTATAACTGGCAAGTAACGTGCAAAGAGTAACTTGCCTTCCTTTCCTTCCATTAGGATTGTCAGCAGGACAATTTCAATGAAAGTGTTTCCACCGGTCACCTGAGAATGTAGCAACGATACCTGTGAAAAAAAAAGTCCACTTTAGCAGTGTATACTACTTACAACACTAACTATGCATTCATAAAAATTAAATTTTTCACCAATCAACACTTAAGGAACTACTAAAAATTGAGCCTGAAGTCCATAACTCAATGTATGCACACTACACACCAAATCTTTTACATTTTTTTTTAGAATATAAATTAAGTGTTAATACATGGGTGCATTGATGTTGCGTGATAAGCCATCTCAACCACATATTTAAGAAAACCAATGTAAATGAAATCATTTGTGACTACAGCCATTTCACCATAAATATTTCAGAGGACTAACTTCATTATTAATTAAATGAAAATTATTGAAAAAACAATTACACATGACAGCAGAAAAAAAACAGCATGATGAACAACTAGGATGAATTTGGTAAGATCCAAGCAATTTCAACAGATGCCATAAAAAAAAAAAAAAAAAAAAATGGTGTCAGCAGAAAACAGGAAATACATAGTAATAAATGACAAACTAACTGTGAGATAAAGTGAAAAGATGACTATCACTTACATTCTCACCATTAAGTTAGGATCCTGAATAACTTCCCTATATGAAAAGAAATAAATACATATTATTATTATTTATCTGAAAAAAATAACAGCAGTTCACACTACCGATCACAAATCTTACCCGAGCCAAAACATGAAGACTGGCAGTTATGTTCTCATAAAGGGCCAGAGCAGATGATGGGCCGGCATCGATCTTCAGCTCAGAAGCCAACTTCTTTGCCTCTTCAAGCCGTTTATTGCTGGTTAACAACATCTGCAAACAAGCAACTTAATGTAACATGGACAGAATTTATACAATGCTATAACTAAACCAAGAGTTTATGGTGTTATTTTAATAAAAATTTCATCATTAAAAACTGTAGATTTCACCTTTATCATCATAAAAGACTTACTGTGTGTGCATCAATATATACTTGCTAAATTCAGTTGCAATGACTTCAGGTTATTACAATAAATGATTACTAGAAAAAGATTTTAGCTCAATTTGATTTTAATAAGTCAATATTTCTGTGTAATTGCTTTTATTTTTATGTATTCTTAGTATACTTGACAATAGTGTATACTTACACACATGTTCATGTAAACATTTTTAATACTCTAGTTTGTGCTCACAAATACTGAAACAAAAATTGTATGACATAATTCTATTCAGTTAATAATATACATTAGACTCAATCACTAACATTTTAAAACCGAAGATACACTTAGTTGATTCCTATATGTTTTTATGACCATAAGAGGTTGGTCTCATAAAATACATGGGGTTATTCTGTGTGGGTGATTCCGGCAACATATGCACGGAGAGTTCGACGTAACATGCAGTAACTGGACCCACAGCAGACGTAACCTGCAGTAACCCAACCCACTGTAGACATCACCCACAACAGCCCAACCTAAGGTTGATGTAACTCACAGTAGCCCAATCCATGGTTGACGTAACACACCCAATCCATAGTCGACATAACCCGGCAGTAGCCCAACCCGCAGCTGACGTAACCCACAGTAGCCAAACCCGCCGTCAATGTAATCTGCAGTAGCTGAACCCGCAGTCAACAAAACCTGCAGTAGCTGAACTCGATTATTTGTGTGTGATATTTGTTATGGGTGAATAAAGTAACAAAAGTAAGAAAAATAAGTGTGAACTGGTAAATTCTTACACGACACTGAAGCATGTATGGGGAAAAACCCACGAAAGAAGTTATCGCAAGCAGGAAGCAAATTTTTAAAAATGACCCCCTTTAAATTCACAAACATTAAAATTGGTCAAAGGTGCCTGATGCCTTAAAAAGTAATAGCAGTTGGGCTACTGAGCATGAGTCCCATAGCCACATATCAAAGTATTTTAGAGATATCACAATTTGAATTTCGACCACCTTTAAAATAGCACAGTTATGGTTATGTCAACAGTACTTCATGAGGCGATGGCAACTGATGGGGTTAAGGAGCATACCAAATTGGAACGCCTTACATCAAATAGTTTCAAAAGTAGAGTAAATCAAAAATAGCAAACCCTTAAAACATTAAAACTATCGTAAATCGCATGGACTTGGTAAAACTTCCTCTCAAAGATGCCGAGGTAACAAATATCAAGTGCCTAGGTTGAATGGTGCGGAAACAGTGTGTGATCAAACTCTGGAAACAGCTGAACAGAACATCCACCTCAATGCCATATCACACTAGGGTTTTGAGTAGGGCCGCCGGGTGAGAGGCGGTTCAAAAAATGAAAGAGAGGAGGATCATAAAATTAAATGGGCTTTCCATGAAATTTGGTAAAGAAAAATGAGAATAGGACTGAAAATAACTATTTTTATCATTAAAATTTTCTCTACTTGAGGAGCACAAATATNTAACTATTTTTATCATTAAAATTTTCTCTACTTGAGGAGCACAAATATGGAACAACCTTGAAGAAGGTGAAAATATAGGAAAAATGAGCATAACACAAGAAATTCTTATACAGTACTTGAGAGTGAATGGGGAGAGACCCACTAAAATAAGGTTAGGAGTAGGGATGGGCCAAACAGTTGCTTTCATGTAATGCATTCCATCGTTCCAGTTCCAAGTAAGTAACACATTCCAGTAACATGTTATTTTTTGTAACATGTTACTGTAAAACATTTCTCGCCTGTCCCGACATTCCGGGAAATAACAATTGCGTTGTTCAAAGTTCCAAAGCTAGGCATTCTGAGAAATTACAACTGTGCGTATGCGTATAAGTTATTTTTTGGAACGTTGTGGTTTGCAAACCAAAACGTTCCAAAAATTACTTATAAGCATGCGCACAGTTGCAATTTAAGACATTCCAAACTTTCACGCATGCGCACTGTTACAAACCNAAAATTACTTATAAGCATGCGCACAGTTGCAATTTAAGACATTCCAAACTTTCACGCATGCGCACTGTTACAAACCGAGACGTTCCAAAAAATAACTTTTACGCATGTACAGCAGTCAAGTGTTGGTTTAAGAGAGGCAATCCAAAACGTTCCAAAAAAATAAAAATCGTAACATGTTACTTGTGTAACATGTTATCAAATTGTACCAGTTTATTATAACCATTACGTTAAATAACGCCCATCTCTACAACGAGCAAAGAGTAAATTTCAAACTAATTAAAAATAGTCAAAGAGGAAGGATGGGAATAGCTACTGGAGGAAGGGAGGCAGCATCCCTCCAACCCTCGAGGAGGGCATGCAGCACATTATCAAATTTCACATTTTTGAGTCCCAATTTTTGTTTTTCATTAATAAGATGACCATGTAACATACCCATGAAACTCTGTGGAATTTTTCTGCATAGGTGAATCAGGCAACATGTGCATGAAAATATCCATGTAACCTGCAGAAGTTGGCCAATGATGGGCAATGATAATAAACACCAGAGTGGGGTAGATAAGTACAAATGGAGCATATTTTATCAAGGAACCAATAGTCTAACATCAATAGTTAACCTGCTAATGGCAGTGGCAATGTGTAGGGGCGGGTATGCAACCTTGTGTACGTGGCATTGTAACCAGCCTGTGCGCAGGTCTGCGAGCCTGATAACACCACTCAGTACCGCACGGTCGCAGTCTCGGAGGTGCTACGTGTCTACAGTTCCTGCAGGACGTGTTACCGGAATACTTGGAGGAAGTTCCTTTATATGCGCATGAGGCAACGTGATTTCAGGACGGGGTCCCGCCTCATTTCGCAATTGCGGTTCGCCGACACTTCGACATGCACTTCCTGAACCGGTGGATAGGTAGGGGAGGCCCCATAGCATGGCCACCACGCTCACCTGACATCACACCACCTGACTTCTGGCTGTGGGGTCACATCAAATTGATAGTGCATGCCACACAACTTGGCGTGAGGGATGAGCTCATTACGCCGGAAACCTTTGCACATGTGCGTCGCAACATGCTTCAGCGCTGCATCGCCTGTGTGGCCGACAAAAGCGGACAGTTTGAACAGACACTTTGAACAGAGACATTGAACAGACCCTTTGTCGCCATGCCTTCAGCCCAAATGTGTAAATAACGTGTCATTTCATTGCACTGCCTATTGCCTAGTTATTGTGATTGCCTACCCGCCCCTTCACATTGCCACTGCCATTAGCAGGTTAACTATGGATGTTAGACTATTGGTTCCTGGATGAAATATGCTCCATTTGTACTTATCTACTCCACTCTGGTATTTATTATCATTTGTTCGTGATCATCTGGAATATGGTCAGACAACCAAACTCTTGGCATTACACAATTAAGGTGGAGTCGATGGTAAACCATGAAGAAATGGAAACGAATTGGGTTATCAAGTGTGCCAAATTGGAACGCAGCATATCAAACCATTTTGGAAATATAGGGACTCAAAAAATGGCCCACCTGTAAAACTCAAATTTATCACAATCCCCATGCTAGGTAACACTCCTTTTTAGAGGTTTGCCAGTGCCATATTCATTTGCTTGAATAACGTACTTGCTATTACTGAAGGGGGTTGCCCAACTGATTCGACATACAAACTGGGAAACTGGAATAATATTAGTACCAGTTCCAACAAAACTAACAACTTACATTCACTGGAATTTTTTATTACAGAGTAATAAAAATTAAAATTAAATTTGCAAAAATGGAATAAAATAATAAAATATTTGTTATTTCATTAGGTTTGTTTCTTTCAACCAAAACAGTGTATAGTGCAGCTACACCAGCGTTCTCTGTCGGTGCTGCTCATAGATTAAAGATTATGCATATTTAGTCTATGGTGCAGTTACACAGGCAGAGTTGAAAGAAACAACTTTTGTAAGCTCTCAACGCAATTTTGTTGCACAATTGACAACGCGTATTTTTGTGTGACTGATTTTTATTTATCACGAGAGTACTAGTGAATTTGATTAAATTATTTTTATTGTGATGCTTTTTTTAGCATTCGTAAATCATATCATTAGCCCCTAATCTGCAATATCATGTCTACAGGATTCGAAATACCACACAAACATAACCCTATAATTTTATATTTGCTGTTCAGCAAATTTAACATATAATATTCCCCAAAGTATCTTAGTAAATTCAAAATAAGTTCACGTTAATTTATATAGGTATTTTCATTAAAAAAGACAACATGGAATATTAAAGGTTACATTAACTTTATATCGCTTTAAAATATGTTTTATTTGGCTACTTATTTTCATTAACGAAATTCCTTAAACCATAACCTACAAGAATGTTACAGATTTTCATCTCTTTATGTTTCCTCAATGAATGAATGAATAAACAACCGGCAAATTTAGAATTCGCATATTTTTATTTGCACTATACCTGTTACATCTCCTAAAAAACTGGTGTAATTTTGTACTACACAAACCTGCCTGCATAGCTGCACAAGGTTGAAAGAAACTACAATTTTAATGGCTGTGATGTCACATCCGGTTGAAAGAAATGACAGTTATGGAGTTTTGCTTGCCTGTATAGCCTGTGTAGTTGAAAGAAACAAACCTATTCTTATCCAATTTTAACAACAATTACAAATATTTTTACAAAAACAATTTAACTTCCTTGATTGTATTCTTGACCTGTACATTGGTCTCACCCCACTTAGTCACATCACCTAGAGTGAGAACGCACCAGTGACATCTCAGCAAGCTTCAACAGCTGGGCAACCCTGCTTGTGGTGCCGTTCCTCTCCACTGCAAGCTGGTGCAGCTCAGGGGTGACCACGCCGTGGCCAAACACAGCCATCTCTGTCACCTTGTTGGCCATTGTCATTTTCTCTCCCACGCTCCCCAGAGTGGTCTTCAAACAACANCTCCCCAGAGTGGTCTTAAAAAAAAAGGATAATCATAATTAAAAAATGAAAAGTAAACTTTCCACTTGCTCCATGAACACATTATGTCAATGAGAGTAAAGTGTCTATAGATAACAAAAAATATACTGGAGCGTAGACACAGTGTGAACCAAAACTTAGGAATTAGTCACAATGATTCTGATTACTAACACTAGGTACTCATTTTACATGAACACAATGATGACGTGAGGGGGTTCCAGGGTTGACGATTGGAGGTCCCCACCTAACCTTGCTTATCAGATTAAGGGGGAAACTGATGAATTTTCCACAACATAACTCAGTGAGCATGAATTAGTGAGGGACGTGCGGTCGACGGCCCGTAGGTCCCTGAAATCATCTGCAGGTCTGCGGTAGGTCTTGTAGATGGAGATGTTACCAGTAATCCAATATGCCTAGTGGTTTTCACTATTACGTTGGTGAAGTTGTGAGCCACCTCACACGCTTTTACTTACACTTTGATTTTGCTGCAAGTGGCATCACCCTGAATACCCAGAGGCGTTAAAACAAATGAAACGCTAGCATGGGCTCAAGACGTTTACTTGTTCCCTTGACGTACATGAGCACTTACGCTATCATACACCAAACTTATGCAGACCCAGCACGGAGTAAAACAGCCGAAGCCATGAACAATTAAGTAGAATACGAGTGATGGGTTAAGCCCTGGATATTTTCACGGGGCAGATGGCTGACGCCTTGGCACGAAAGAAAGAAAATATTCTGGTATTAAGACGTTACTATTGAAATGAAATGGTTGCAGCAAAGTTTGAAGGTGCCAAGGGGGTCCGAGCAAAGCGATACTCTCAAGCTGCCAACCAGCCTGAGTGCTGAAGTCAGACTGACCATCATGGCATTGGCTTTCGCTAAGGGAACAAACTGCAAGTGCCAAAATGGAACAAAAAATACAATGAACCCTCTTACGTACAAACAAAGTGGTACATAGTGAAATTACATGGCAAAAAGACACAATGGTGACATACCCGTATTTAATTAAGTGTTACGTTCATGAATGTAATATTACGGGGTATGTCACTGCACTAAAGAAACGTAATACGATAATTTGAGGCCATGGTAGGCAGTCTGCTGTAATGGAAAAGACCTATTCACTTTCATACAGTAAAATAAATGAAATAATTAAAATTAATAAAATAAGTGTTTTAAAAACTGCCATACCACTTCCATTAGGCTTCGCTGATGAGCGACCTGGGAGAGTTGGACGAGTCCATCCCTGAAAAGGGGTGTGAGTAGCCACACTCAATTTGCTATTTAATAAAGGATTTATATTAAATTGACTAGATACGTGGTTCGAACCACTTCTAATGACTTCAGGACTTATTTCCACAGTGTTTCACTTCACTTGGGGTCACTTAGCACACTTTTCCTGGCCAGTAGGCTGGTCGACGTCACGTCATTGGGAAAGACATCGAACGTTGCGGCACGAGCTGCCCCAACATTCCCTCCAATGGATGGTGAACCTGACTGCTATGGCATTCGGGGGGACACCATGTTGAAACGCTTGTTATTTGCCACCAAGAGTTACCTCTTGAGATAAATAAAGCAAGACGGTCACTTGAGACACGTAGTACATTACGACGAAGCGGGTGCGTTCCGTTCTTGCCGGCACATTCTATCGTACTCGTGGCCGGATGTTCACCTCGGCCCGGTGTCGGCTAGGTGGTGTAAGTGACTGCGGAGGTGCAAGTGGTCAAAAGAGCACACGTGAACGCCTGATTCACATCAATGAAAAAGCGTAGAGAGTTAAACATAGTTTTCTGACAATTTTTCAAAAAATAGTTGAAAGTTGCAAGCTGAGGAAAAATTACAAATAAAATTGTCGACAAGAGTACAGGACTTAAATCACAGAAAAGGCATGAATGAGATGATACAGAGTAGGAAAAGATGGCTGCCCAAAGACATGATAAAGTGGAAATATATTGAAAATAAGCCCCCAGGAAGACCAAGAAGGAAATGGGAAGAACAGATGTTCAGGAGAGGAGGGAAGAGGCTGTAGCACTGGAGGAGGAATAGTGAGGAGACATTGGGAGATGTAAACACTTCACTTTGCTAACCCAGCCACATGCTAGAAGCAACAGTTGATGAAGACACAAGTCCATATGTCAAAGACTAGTGTGTTAGAGACTAAATTTTAAGTTGTTCATACAGTGACTTAAGGCAACAAAACCTCTTGATATTTATGTATTCTGAAAAAAATTACTTACTGGTTCGGTGCTTGTAAATTATGAGTCATGTTGAAGATTAAGCTCAAATCATTACCAATTTAGTCCCTTGCCAAGTGAGCAAGATACTTAAGGTATTATTATTCTATCTTATCTGGCCAGAGTTCACACAGACACTAACCCAGGGATACTGTTGTCCATCAGTGCTCAAATTGAGAGTGACAGGGTTCTGGAACGCATAAACTCAACTTACACCAGGGTGGTGAGTCAAGTGTTCCCTCACTTGAGACATGACATTGCTGGTGCATCCTGGCAGGAGATGGTAGGTTCTGTAGTAGATTTACTTTTGCTGACTCATGTGGTAATGATATGATGAGGTCTGCTATTCTCAGTGGAATTCTGCAATCCTAAGATTTTCTGCCACCTGGGTTTGTTGCATTACCCTGACCAAAAGAAGATGCACCAGCTGAAGCAGGTGGTCCTCTTCATCTGCTTAGGCCAGCCTCCGATCCAGACTCCAAGTCAGTGAGTGGACATCAAAAACTCTGCCAGTCCTGTTCTTCTTTTTCATCCCTTCTCAAGATATTCAATTTCTATTCATTAATTTCTTCTTTGATAGTACACGATTCATCTAACTTTTTTGTTCATTCTTCTCTGATACTCTCTGTCATTGCTGTTCTTCCTTTCTTTAATTGATTTTAATTTTAGTTTCCAGACTTTCTTCAGATATTTTGGATAATGACTTCTGAGTTGCAGACTGCAATTGTGAGGATAATTTTTGTACTAAGAACAAAGTGAGGTTCCAAACATTAACTTTCTACAATAACAGCAGCACCAGTTCATTCACGCACTGAAGCTTTACCATCCTTGAGAAATTAAGATTGATTTAGGACAAAAACCACACTCCATATCTTCCTGGGCTGTCAGCTGCAAGAAATTCAGTTTCATTATATGTCCTACTGCCTATCATGACAATGAGCATTATGCTCTGTACAGTTTGCAGAATTTTTACAATAATATCCTATCCAAAACATTTTTTATATGACTATTACTTTTGCCTATTCATCCACGGTTAACCGGTCACTCGTCACAAAGTTGACACGTAGTGCTGAATCCAATAATGGCTGTATCTTACATTACATCCACTGCTGTATGCAGTCTCTTCTGTTTTTTGCTCCATCAAACACTCTGTATAAGGCTGTGTGATCAGGAGTTTCTTGTCCTCCATTTTAGCAGGTCCCACAGTGACCTCCTGGATATTGTGTTGTCTTCATAGTGTTCTACAGTTATTTGCATATGTTTTATGAATAGTTTGTTCATTTGTTTACTCACTCTGGTGCTCGTCTCCTTTTTTAGCCCACTTTCTGGAGGAAAAATAGGCTTATGCAATCACCTGACTGAATGTCTGTCTGGAATGTGAATGTATGTCCCCCCTTAATAACTTTAAAACCAGACAACCGAATGTCACCAAACTATGTACACACATAGTATTTAGTAAGTACATTAGACTTTTATAGTTTAAAATTATGCAAGATACTTATTTTCAAAATGGCAGATATTTAAAAATGTAGGGCGCTATGTTATATCTCTGGAACTATTAAACCAATTTCAACTAAATTAGTTAAGTTCACAGTGCATGTTAGAGGCACTGAATTTAGAAGCCAATAATGTTATTGGTATGCCACTTTGGAAAATAGTGCAAATAATAATAACACTTTTAAGTTATATCTCAGGAACCATTTTACCAATTTAAACCAAATGTGGTACATTGACTCTGCATTATGTAAGCATTGGATTTAGAAAGTAATAATTTTACTAATCTGCCATTTTGGAAGATAGTGCTACATGTAAAGCTTTTAGATTATAAACCGGTAACTACAAAACTGTTTCCTGACACATTTGGCATATAAGTAATACTATTGTAGGCCATATTCATATATGCAATTTAAATGGCTAAGGCACTTATTTCCAAAATGGTGGTAATATAAATATTTTATGTTCATTTGCAATATCTACCATACCGTTTGACCACTGTAGACCAAATTTGGATTGCTAAAAGTGTCTTTTAAAAGCATCAAATGTGTCAATACATAGCCATTTTTGTCCACCATTTTGTAAAAAAGCACCATGAGAAAAACAAAGTTTTAATGTCATATCTTGGGAAACGAGCAATTGATTTCTACCTAATTTTGCACTCAACTTATACTATAGTGGGTCATGTCAACTGACATGATTTAGTGAGTTAGACTTATGTTCAAGATGATGGCCATCCAAATATTTTTGACTATTATGCTATATCTATGAAACCACGTAACAAATTTCAACTTAACTTTGTATGTTGGCAGTATCTTATATGACAATCAAACGTGTTTGCACAGAGCTTCTTTTGTCCACCATTTTGTACCATAGTGCCACATGAATAAATTAAGTTTTGTCTTATCATATTCGTAAGACACACCTTTTAAGAACTTCATCAAAATTATTTGCATTCATGCAGGGGAAAGTAGGCTCATTAGTTATAGAGATAACTTCTTGTTCAATTACTAACTTAATTCCGTCTGTCATATGCTATTTGCACATCTTTTGTCAACAGCTAATCTTAACTTTTTCTTTTGTGTCTGGGTTTTTTAATGTCATAGTCTTGGTTTTATGAGATATAAAAAACTTTGTGGTTGTGTATTTCTACAATAATTAATAAGTTATACTACTTACACTGACTGCAATAACAATCAAAAAACAGTGATGAAATAAATAAAGCACTGTGGAAATTACAGTGAAATCCATTTGTTAATTCGTACCACATTTGTGCGGCATAAATAACCAGCCTTCCAGTTATTTTCCTTTTCTATTTTTTATGCTAATCTAAGTCCCAAGCCTAAGAGAGATGCCCTTCAAAGCAGATATTTAGTGGTACTGTAGTATTTGCTAGGAATTTTGGGGGAGCAGGGTAGTGAACAGCCTGTAACATCAGTCTTCATTCAAAGTCTTCAAATATGCAGAGCACTAGCATATATAAATACCTATAACAATAAATTTATCACATTTATTTGCATTTCTGTGTGAGAAAGAGGTGTGCTGGCACCTTTGTACCTATCTGTTGTCTGAGTTGAGCATGTCAGTTTCCCGATTTTGAAATGTCTGAAAGAAGCCTTGTAATAAAAAGTGTAAACAATCCAATAAGGTATCAGAAAAGTGGATGCCTCCACACTATTAGAGTCGACAAAGCCAATAAAGATGTAAAAATTCTTAAACAGTTAACTTTCTAATTTTTTAGTTATGAGGACATGCACCTTTGTGCATTGCCAAATTAAAATTGTGCGCTATGTCACGGGGATTCACATGTATGCATGAGCCGTGTTGCCGCAGTCAGTTTACTTACCAGCAGAACATTGAGCAACACGTGGGAGTGACTGCTGTTCAGGAGATTGGTGTTGTTTATGTGCACGTGTAAGATGGTCTCTTCCAGTGCTAGGTTGACAGCAGGCAACAGTACCGAGAGTGACAGAGGAGACATGGCTCCAGGCATCACTTCCCTGTCAAAAGCGCAAGTCACAGTCACCACGTGAAGCCACAGTTACAATAACTACACTTTGAACGTAATTTTTACCGTACAAACATTAAAAGATCTGCAATACTGGACTCATCAGCTTGTCTCCATAAATATGAGTACTCATTATTCTTGTTGTACAAAATGGAAGTAAAAAAAATTGGTTTATTTTAACGGTACATTGCTACATCAGCACGATGTGTCTAAATATTCCAAAATGACCCATGACAGTACACATTACAAAACATATGCTCTACACTTACACCTAAAAATTGCATTGCACTTTAAATTGAACCATTTCAGGGTGCATTTTAACTTTAAAAGCTTTTGAATAAATACCTGAAAAGTTCTGCTTTCAAAAATTACAACTTATGTGAGGGTCATGCATGTGAACCAGAACTTCTGCTGCTGGAAACCAAAATCTTGTGCACAGGCACAAATACATAATATAAGCAAGTTTCTCTAGCAATGAACTTCAAATTATTGCAGTCATAATACAATGCACTGACCCCAAATTAGCAGTGGTGAACACCTCTGGATCACACTTCATTGGAGAGTCAAATTCGTGTAGTATTTCAAAATCAGACCAAGCATCCAGAGAAGTTATTGGTCGCGCTTGCAACAGATAGATACTGCCCTGGAACAAGACACATGGTAGTAAAAATGATGGGCCAGTCTGCACATTCATGCCCTGGTCTGTGCAAAATGTATTTCAGGTGATGCAAAAAGTGTGAGAAGTACAGTATACCTCTTTTCAGAAGTTCCCTGTAAGGATTCTGCCTGCTTGCAGTTATTTTGCACACTGGAGGCCTTGATACATGTTAGCTCTAAGGTTGACTCACTCACCACTTGTGTCAGTGCCTCTAAGCTCAAGGTGCTCAAATGCATGCAGTCTTTTCATCGAGAACTCGCATGAACATGACTTTAGGCAGTGACCCTATATTTTTATGAACAGCCAACAAAGATAAAAGTATGACGTGTGTCCAAAGACCACTCTGAAGTTCCGTCATATAAAATTTAGCAGCCAAAAGTGGTTCTGAAAATACTCATTTCAGCCATTTTCACACCTATAAAAAAAATTTTTGAAGTTGAAACGAAAACTTGAAGCTTGCCTTTGGACACAAAAAATTTCTTTCGTGCTTTTCCTGTTTAGACACTACTACAAAATATCCAACAGTTCTTTAATCAAGTATTTTCTACCAAATCTTTGCCAGTCAGACGGAGCTCTTAAAAAGTTTTCCTCCTTAACATGCTTCAGTTACTTTCCAGCTGATCTACAATTATACGGGTAACTGGACCCTTTTAATAACTTTCCCTGGTTAACAAGCGTAAACTATTCAGTCCTTCCGGAAACTTCACGTAAGGATTTTTATTGTTTCATGCTAGAGAGCAGCGTGTGTGAACCGACCTGGCAGATGGCCCACTCTACGTCACGAGGAGCACCAAATGCAGCCTCCACCTTCAGTCCGAGGTGGCCGAGAGCCAGTGCTTGCTCGTTGGAGATACTGAGGTGGTCCGCCTCCGTCTGGCTGAGCTGTTCTCTCACCACACCACCACCACCTGCCAATAACACAACTCCAACCCTGTCAACACATATTAGTATTTCACACCACACACAGCTTGTATCAGAAATTAATTACCCCACTACCTGTGCCTGGGTGAGTCATACATCAGAATTACTGAACAAAGACATTGCTACCAATAAAATATTGCAAACAACACTCCTAATAAGGCACTGGTAGATTCATGTATTTTATTTATTTGGTGGTTTTTAAGTGGTCCTGAACAGCGCAGGGCCTTAGTGAGGGAACAGTGAAGGAATCAGCATTAAGGAACCATCCCAGCATTCTCCTGGGGTGATTTCAGAAAACCCTGGAAAACAGAAATCCGGATGGCCAGACCGGGAATCAAAAATTTTGTACAGATTTCACAGTCCCATTCTGATAGCTTGCAATCCAATGCACCAATATATTATTTTACATACATTTAATTTGTTGCAAAGGCTAAAATTCTGTACACTTTCAAGAAAAAAACTTAAAACACAAATACATACTACATAGTAAATGGAACAACACAATTGAGGAAGTAAAAATTAATTTTGTAATGCACAGTTACAGAGTATTATTCATCATCTAGGGCAAATAAAGAAATCACAGTCCAACATAAGTGACATAACTTTCTGACTGATGATGCTGTCGCAGTGCTGCTTACCTGCTACAGTGACCTTGTGTGACTTGCTGCCCCTGCTGACTTCATGGACTACCAGCTGACCGCTTGGTGACCGCAGTAACGTGATGCTGTCCGGTTCCACCTCTGCTGATACCACGCTCTGCACGCAATACTTGTAACTGTATTACTGTACTTGCATTACAGCACTTGTATTATACGTACACACACCTGCTTTCTTTGAGAATATTACGTGATTTCATCACGTTTAATTAATTAATTTTGGTATATTTCATGCTACTTTTTCTAAAATTTTGGCGACTTTTAGAATGTTATACAACATTTCAAACAATAAAAAACGTGCACAATTAATTTCCTTTAAGCAAAATATTAAATTGAAGTGCCTCATTTTATGTAAAAATTTGGATTATTTTAATGGCTGAAATTTACCAATTCAATGGAAAAAAAAAACTTATCAGTCGATTTATACAGTACAAGTGTGTGACTATAAAACAGACAGCTGATATGAATGTATAAAATATAAGCAAAATCATGTATGACCAGCATGATTCCCATACAGAATAGGAAACTACAAAAAAAAATGCAACCATAAAAATAACTTTTCTGCAAAAGATAGGTATAAATAAATTTGGTAGAATGCTACATTTTGCATTATCCCAACAATGTGAATGCAAAAACTTAAGACCCTGTAACTAAAATTTGGTCAAATTTATTTATGGAACTTCATTTACATAAAAAAAAATTCCACTAAATAACTTAGTTATATATATTCTAGGGTTGTGTGATTGTGACTCTCTTCTCACGAAACGAAAACGAAAGATTTGTAATTAACTTTCGTGAAACTGAAACAAAAATTAAAAATAATGTTATTAAAGCTTAGCATTAACGAAAGATTAACGAATTTCATAACATTTTAGCAAGTTATTCATTATAACAAATTCATTACAAAACCAAACCAAAAAAATTTAGGATATGGAGTATTTACCAAAGGGGGTATTGTCTACATTTAAATGTTCATTTTACGTAGTTATTTCAGTTATAAAATAAAAAAAAAAAAAAAAAAAAAANTCTTTGCTGGTGCACTAAATGAACATTCATTAAACTCCAGAAAATTCATTGAAATCGAGAATTTTTGTTTTGTTACAATTTTCAGTGACAAAACTTCTTACAGAAATAAAAATGAAAGTTTCCATTTCAGTATACCGAATATTCACACAATCCTAATACATTCATGTTTTCCTCTATAAAACCCATTTTGTTAAAATAACTTATTCACATTTTTAGATTTTGGTTTCATCCACAGATGCCATTTAGGTTAGCAAAATGTTTAATTGTGCTGGACCAATTTGTTTTTGTACATATACTGTGGTTACTGTTGATGATTGTATGTTTACAATACACATATTCTCTTTATATTTTGTTGTAATACATGCACACTGCAAAGTTAACATTATGAAAAATGTAAAATTCTTACTTTGCAGCTTAGACGTACTGTCGTATCAAAAACTTTAACGTCCAGTTTAAGGGTGAGCACTAGTTACAATTTTGTTAGCTGCTCTTGATTAAATTTTGAAGAATTGTTTGTTAACCTTCTTATGTTGTCTAAACTTTATTTTGTATATTTTTTTTTACAATTTTAATTAATAATTTTAATTATTAATTTTGTTAATCTACAAGACAGGTGTTTGGCAAGGTTTCAACAAGCATACAACCTTTTTCTATGATCTAATGAAATTTTGTGGTCATAAGTGCAATATTTCTATAATTAAAATTCACACCTCTGTGTGAGGTCGAAGCGCAGACTTCGGGGAAATTATCTACCAGTGGCAGTGTGTTGAGGCCGTGCTGTGGTGCTCCAGCACTAACTAAAAATTTCACACATTTCGCCAAATATTTTATTTAATCAAAGTTTTAAATCTAAAGTATTATTGACTGAAAACTGATGATATAATCCTTTAACAATACAATATTACATGGTGAGTGCTCAATTTTATTGTCACAGATAATTATCTGCAGGTTTCAATCCTACGTGCACCGCCTCAGTGCTCTACTGTAAATGAGCATTGCTGTGTTCCCCACACCAGTTCCTTACGATGGCCGGGGCAGCAAAGATACACTGGAATATCGCCATTATCTGCGCATACTCTGTTTGCAGATGGGCAGGAAACTCAACAGCACTGCGTGCCCACCTCGCGCGGCTGAAAAACTTTCAAACTAAACTCGTCATCACTCAAAAACTATCCAATCAAATAATTTCAAAATTGAACAAGCAAACCACTGATATCTTCTAACCACGACACAATCATAATATTTTCTTTACCGAAAATGTTTTTAATGTAAAAAATGGTAAAACAATGGCCTGTTGATTATTTTTGGACGTGCACAAGAAAGAAAGTAGGAAGCGAGAAACTTTTTTGTATCAAGAAATAGATGGGTGATATGCATATGAAACGAAGAAGAAACACTTAAGTTTATTTATGTTACGGTATGTAGGACTTCAAAAATATTTTGGCTGTATAGGAGAGCGGGAGCTACGAGCTTTCTGCTTTCTGTTATCTTCACTATACTTCTCTAATCTTGTATGTATATATAGTTAAAATAATGTTACTAATTGTTAGTTAACAGATGTTTACTGTGTAGCGTACATATTAAATGTAAGAATCACAAGCAATAAAGAGTGAGTATATTTCAAATTACACTTGCCTCTCTCAACCAAATTCACAACTCAAATTGTATGAAGTTCGGAAGTAAAATGTTAATGGGTAGTCTAAGTCAAGCGGACGAGAGACAGGCGGTTGTGACATCAACAAACCACTATCTTGGGCCAAGTGATCTTGACCTTGACCCTAGACATTGAACCGGTAATTATATAGAATAGCAACTTTTCTGAAGGAAACGTCGTAGACCCACAAAAGTAACATAAATGGGTTCTGCACATCTTACCTTTTTAATATTGAGGAGGGCGTAATGGTAAAATAAGTAGAACGACTAAATAAAATAGATTAAAGTACAGGCAGTTCTGCCGCTTTGTTTAAGTCGGACACCATGTTGAATAGCCATGTAATGCTGTTCTCACGCCACCTACCGGCGGCGGATGTCAAGACGTACAATACTTCAGTTCACTGTATGGCATTCAGTGTGGTTGGCGGTGAGTGCAGTGTTGGTGTGCGTGTGGTTTGTGACGTCCGAATCCAACCGTGTGAAGGCTTGTGATTGTAGAATGGAGGTATGAGTGCTTCTGCGCATTTGCCAGTGTATATAATTAACGTTGCTTTGGCCAGTACCTTTTGCGTCTTTATTATATCATGGTCAGATACGGTACCACTCAAGCGTGACGGTAGTNCGTTGCTTTGGCCAGTACCTTTTGCGTCTTTATTATATCATGGTCAGATACGGTACCACTCAAGCGTGACGGTAGTTTAATTGGCCAAGGACACACCGCCTACTTAGGTGAGTAAATTTAGATAATTCTGGTGTGTTGCGTTTTCTGTCGTATATTAATAATATCAAGCGTATTTCAACTCTATTCACATATGGAAATATAACGATAACGTAGATATTTTCCACACATTTTAGTATTGGTTTACTTTATAGTGTGCATGTATTTACGTATGTACGTTACAGTTATATTCCCATACATTACGTAACGTAACCTAACAAAATATAACTTAAACTAAACAAACCTATACTAACCAAACCTAAACTAACCTACACTAACCAAACCTAAACTAACCTATGTGTTCTGGGTAATTAGTAAAGTGGAAATATACCACTTTCCATGATTTTTTCTTTTATTTTCAGAAAACTCCTTATTCTATATAATTACCATTTAGGAATCAAGGAACATATAACGTTAAGCCCACTTTCCCCTACTCGCCCCTCCAACCTAACCAACACACCATCCCCCTCACCAGTACCCTCAAAATCATACCAAATAAAGAAAAATTGCAAATAAATTTTTGAAAATTTAAAAATCAAAAAATATATGATGTTAACTTTACACTTTACCGGCACCCAATAAACTACACCCCCCCCCCCCCCCCCCCCCCCC
>NQII01008786.1:1857-45985 GCA_002778355.1 Clitarchus hookeri
GGTTCTTCATACAACTTACATTGCGAGTCCCGCCGAATGAATCACGTCCAGAGTGTATACACTGACCTCGACTACATCCTGGTTCACATATTGCGTCACAGATAGCGCGGCCGTTTGTAGATAGTGAGTCCCTCCACGTCCAGAGCGCGGATACATCGACCACATCCGGGTTCACATCGGAGCGAGCTCTTATGAGGAAAACTCGTGTCTACACCGACAGAACAAGCACTGTGTATTGAAGTCAGATACAGATAATGCAATTTGAAAGCATTTATCAAAGAAATTTTTTAATATGAAACTTTAATGGTTATTTTCAACCCTTTAGCATTTAAAAGTGAGTTGAAAATTGAAGGTTGTTTAAACCCTTTGGCATTTAAAAGGTGGTTGAAAATTTAAGGTTGTTAAAACCCTTTGGCATTTAAAAGGGGGTTGAAAAATTAAGGTTGTTTAAACCTTTTAGCATTTAAAAGGTGATTGAAAATGTATGGTTACTTTCAACCTATTGGCATTTAAAAGGGGGGTTGAAAATGTAGGGTTACTTTTAACCTATTGGCCTTTAAAAGGGGGGTTGAAAATGTATGGTTACTTTTAACCTATTGGCATTTAAAAGGGGGTTGAAAATGTATGGTTACTTTTAACCTATTGGCATTTAAAAGGGGGGTTGAAAATTTAAGGTTCATTTCAACCTGTTGGAATTTAAATGCGAGTTGAAAATGTATGGTTACTTTTAACCTATTGGATTTTAAAAGGGGGTTGAAAATGTATGGTTACTTTTAACCCTTTAGCATTTAAAAGGGGGTTGCGCCCAAATCGGCATTTTCTATCTACTTACACATTGTATCCTTAGTCCATAATAGTGATTGATATCAGTGTTGCTATCATGCCAAGAAGTTTAGTTAAAGCTAGAATGCACGCCAACATGAGAAAGGCCAGTACCCACCGGCTCTTTTGCGATTATTGGTTCTTTCCACTTGAAAAAAACTGTACATGAGTGAGCAATCATCACCGTATGTTGCAACATTTAATTATTTAAAACTGAATGATAGAATCTTCAAATAGAATAGCCAAAAAATAAGTGGAAGGGGGAAGGAGGTATTTGCCTCTGGCCCAATCCCACTTAAGATCACCAAACTATCCAGGTGGTATCGCTAGATTTTGATATTTAACGTATAATAAGTACCGTGTTCCTATAAACACTGACGTAATTGTTAAGAAAATAAATTTTTTGGAAGTGACACTTTATCCAGCAGCATGGGTGCCAAATTTTCCACATGACTCGGCACAGAAAAGTAATATCTGGATGATTTTTACTGTCAAGAGGCATCAGTCGCAGCAATTGTGATGCAGTCTTAAGTTTTACTGGTCGGCAAAAACAGAAACAATTTTTTTTCTAAGTAGTTATTGCTTGACTTCTGCTGTTAGCATCAATTTTATAACCACCCTCAAGAAATAATAACTAAGCTGTCACCAGTTAAAATGTTGCATGTCCAAAAATCTTTTACAACGTTCGAAAAGTGGTTACTTATTGTCCGTCGAGCAAAAGTCTCACTTCACTGTTTTTAATGGGAGTCGCGTTGAAAAATTGAATAAATTCAAGATGGCGGGGATTGATTGCGTTTAATACTACGTGTGACGTAGTTTAACTGACTGGTCCAGTAAGACAAGCTGTCAATTACGGAAGAGATGTTGTAATCGTTGACGTTTGAAAATCATAGTCCAGTATGCACGTAAATACCTTGCTGAAAAATAAGTATCCCTAGCTATGAAGATATATAGAGAAAGTCACTGGCGTATTAAAGACGTCTCACGATGTAAAATATATACTTAATGAACATGTGCATATCAAAATGAAAGTAGGCTTCTTCCTTATATCCGGTTCATGGTCATCGTACATGTCAGATCTGTTTACATACACAACGGAAAAAACCGTATTATAAGAAATCGCTACATTAATTTTGATGTATTGACGTTCGTCATGCACACGTTTTTAATAGTGAACTGAGCTTTACAAGGCGCATCACATTAGTTGGCGTGTGGTGGCTGTTGAGACGAGAGTAACATTCCAAGAATTCGAGCAACGGTTTAAGAATTAGTTTACCCATAAATTGAAACTTCATTCTCAAGATCATTAGTTATTCTAATTGGAAGCATCGTTATTACGTATAAGTATATAGTCAACTTGCTCGCTTGCCGCACTGAAATGTTAGTTCCAGCAGCAAAATTATTTTTGTATATGGCCAAAGATATATTAAGTTGCCCCAAAAAAACATTTTGTTTAGTATACAAACTTTTTACATCAACAAAATTAACTTTGTTCATTAAAAAAAATACACTCAAGAATAACCTAAACCTCTGTTTTCTGCCAAAAGAAATTAGTCTGTCAACAATATTTTTTGTTGAATTTACTGTATGTATTTTTTTGGCCACTCATTTGATTGCCTTCGTTCAAAAATAAAGCTCGAGTGTTTCTTTGTAATTTCTGTTGCAATTAGCATAGTGACAGTTTAGATAAGTGCAATTATTAATACTATGTAATGATAGAGAAATAATAATAAATCAAGTTAAACAGGAAACTAATAAATAAAATTGAAGAACTTGAAATAGTTATTGAGGCATGTTAACAGTATGTGAAATGTGTAATATTTAAAAACATTGCAATGTGATCAGTATTGACACTGGCAGATGGGTGCCGGCCTCAGTTAGTTGCATGCAGGCTTGCAACGCGGGGGTTCCAGGGTTTGAGTGCCATGTCACACATGGGTTTATATTTGCGTACGTCTCTGTAAGTCACCCTTCCTGATAATGTGCTAATAAACATTGTCACATGTTGAATGTATATGTTAATAAAGTACTTTCTTTAAAATAGGGCGATAAGTCGCAAACTGTCAAGGTTCGAATCTCGGTTGGCCTTTCAATATTTTTCATATTAAAAACGGTTTAATATTCGTAATGCTATACAAATATTTAGTAGAACTTCTAAATATTACACTTTCGGCCCACCAGAAAAAAAATTAATTGGTCGTAAAAAAACAATTAATTTGGTTACGACGTACGTCTTTATTTTATTCAGCAAAACCGTTTTCTCAGTGCGACCGCCAACTAATCTGGAGGGTAATTGTATGTATAGGCTGTACACGGCAAAGCGACAACTTTTTAGGCCATAGTTATATTTTCCTTTCAGCCATTTTGAACTTCAACCACATTTTAAAGTAAATATTGACATGTAAGTGATAAACACAGTGTGTATATTCCACCGCACTTGGAAGTTAAAGTCTAAGGCTAAAAAATTATGTATTTATTGTCTACTATTTCAAATGAGAGGGACTTCAAAAATGATTGCATTACCGTGAATAGTATTAATGCGTATTTGAACTGAACGGAAACGCTCTTGCTGGGATGTTCGCAGGGGTTCCGCTGGTTATGTCTCGCCGTAGGACTTTGGACCAGGCTCACCTCGACGTGGCCAACAGCTTGCTGCCGGAGGGCACCTACCGCGACTCCAACCAGTCCGACTGCCCGGAACACCATCACGCTGGCCACGGACATGGCGGCCACGGATATGACGTAGACGGCCATCACCACTGAGCGGCGGAGAACGTCTCATCTAACAAATTTTTCCACATATAATAGTGATTAATGATGTCTTGTTATGTACCATGCATTACGCAATCTGTTTAACACCTCTCTTAGGGTGAATAAAAAGCAATGTGTTTCGAAATGAGAAGTGTTGTCTAAATTAATAGTTCACTATTGCAGTTGTATGTTAGCCTGTATCTAGGTTATCTATGACACAAAATTCCTGTCCAACCCAACTACATGACATCCAGTCAAGACACCCGGAGGCGAATATGCCGCACCATAGACCGAAATTAGAGGTAGACTGCGTATTCGTCTTCTGTGCATATACCCCAATCATACACAACTGTCAAAGTCACATGGTCAACAGTGATGGCCGTGATTATTTATATGTTAATATTAAAATGTATTAATGATATACGTTTGCTAATTTGAATTTAGTCAAATTGCAATAGTAATTGGTTAGAAGAGTTAAAAAAAAACATATTTTAGCACTTGTCAACGAATCAGTTTTTTAACCTAAAATCCAAATAATGCCGTTGTTGCTAGACGTGTTGGCGGAAAAATAGTTCAATGTAGGGACACGGAGAATGGTTGTGCGCAGCCAGTGAGATCGCTCTACCTCATCCTTAGGCTATGCGCCGCACGAGCCACTACGCATCCCTGGAACCCCTACACGCCATATGGTTTGCCCAACTAGTGGGGCGTTCTCCATCAAAGTGCTAAACTCACTATCTTATTAAAGTCTTCAGTTTTCCCATTTTGATCAAGAACGGTGGCAGAACACGTGAGTACAAGTGCGTCGTACCAGAAAAGTGCGCCGTAGTTATTTCTCCGACGACCCAGTGTACTTTGCTTTCGTGCACTCACGTCTCACGACGTTCCAATGTACGTTGCTTCCTTTGTGCACGTCTCAGGACATTTCAATGTAATTTGTCATTTAACCTTGTCTCACGGCGTTTTAGTGTGCTTTGTTTCTCATTTTTATACCGGTCAAAATCGCAGTTCACGTCTCGAGACGTGAAGCATAACTTACCATTAAACAGTGGCTATGTGTGTTTGTCACCTTTTTGAGAGTAACTATTGTATTTTGTATTCTCCGCAACATGTTTAGGTATACGGCCTACTTCGCTCCGCCCACCAGAAGCGCGCGGCGCCTGAAGACGAGTGGAATGGAGAGGTTTGCGAAGCACTCAAGGGGGATCAGGACCCGCCATCATGAATTTATCTATTTTATCTCCGTGACTTACTTTTAATTTGGTTCAGACAAATTTTTTGCACGACGCAACATAATAAATAATAGCTTGACAAGCTTTATCAAGAGGTTAATTTTCTCCATCATTTTAATTTTTAACTATTAACAGCTGGGAAGAAGTAAATGACTTTTTCTTGCGGGTGACTGCAACACTTAAACNTCAACATAATAAATAATAGCTTGACAAGCTTTATCAAGAGGTTAATTTTCTCTATCATTTTAATTTTTAACTATTAACAGCTGGGAAGAAGTAAATGACTTTTTCTTGCGGGTGACTGCAACACTTAAANATCATTTTAATTTTTAACTATTAACAGCTGGGAAGAAGTAAATGACTTTTTCTTGCGGGTGACTGCAACACTTAAACTAGCCTCTGGAGTCAGGCAATGAAATTTTCAGAAAATGTTCAAACAAAGGATTGTCGTGTGTCGTGTCGTTCTGTAAAATTCATATGTTTTAGACATTGCGTCCAAAAACGCTTTCAAGATTTTTACCAAGTTGGGAGGGACTAATCTCCCACTCCCGCCTACCTGGCATTTTTAATGTACTAATAAAATAAGCGTAACTATTTGCAGAAAATATAACAAGGTCAACTGAAAGGTCTTGTATTATCTCCTTATTATGTGTATTTAGCAACAAATGTTTTACCAAAATTCTGAGTTACCCACAAATAAAAAAATTCATGATTTTCCGTATTTACAGGAATATTTTCACATTGCAAAAACGTTTCCTTGAGCAATTTTATCTCGTATTCCCTCTACTATTTACTGATCGTTATATAATTTTGTTTANTTGCAAAAACGTTTCCTTGAGCAATTTTATCTCGTATTCCCTCTACTATTTACTGATCGTTATATAATTTTGTTTAATTTTAGCAAATAGCTTAAATAAATGTTTTTTTAATCTCTCCGTGAATTAAAAACGTGCTCAGAACTCATAGTTGAGTCTCACAAAATATGTCATCCAAACCAAGTAGTCTACTGTTGGTTCACTTTAAACTGAGCACTTTTGAAAGCCTCGCACGAGATCTAATTGTGAGCACATTGAGTATTATTCCTTCCAAAGAAAATAAACTTATCCACGGGCCTGATCGCTTTATTTATGTATCGGTCAAATAAAACTGCGGAATTATTAGAAAAGTAATTTTACAATTTGGTTACTTCTTACAAATACATGTATTTAAAGCAGGAAACAAAATAAATCATTTTATTATTAATAAACGTTTACCCGACACTTTAAGTTTTCCCTCCGTCGTTATCATCTTTACTGGGCGCATGCCATTCAGAGTTCCCGTTAAAATACACGCATTTAGCAGTAGGGCCAGTGACTTGGTTCGTAAGTATTATTTCAAAAGTAGCCAATTAACCGTGAACAGGCTATACAGATATGTACGTGTACACTTTTTGAATTTGNTAAGTATTATTTCAAAAGTAGCCAATTAACCGTGAACAGGCTATACAGATATGTACGTGTACACTTTTTGAATTTGTGTGTTTGTTTTTAGACGAACAACAGGCATTACTGCCATGTTCCTTATTCCGTTATTTTGCAGAGAATCTCAAACAATCTTAGCAGTCAAGAGGTGACGTTACTCATGTGTAATGAGGCAGCTAACGTCAAGTTGTAAGTCGCCATCGTTGCTCGGACGTCGTGGCCAAACTCTGGACTGAGAATACTAAGGATGCTGTGTTTACACTTCACATTTCTGGAAGTTCCCGCTAGTAGATTGTCAGAGTCCTTGATGAATTTTCACATTGCTGGGAACTAGAAACAGAAAGGAACCAACAATGTAAAACTTTTGCAAACAATAGTATGTTTTTTTTAAGAAAACAGTCGCGTGAGTATTTATTTTGTGTTTACGAATCCCTGTAGGTAAACGAATGTGCCTTCTCCTGGATTTCTTAAATAATGCGTTGTGTAACCAAACTTAATATGCATTCACCTCAATTTTTGCGGACATTCGTACCAATGTTATAATCAATCTGTTGCCATTTTTTGTCAAAAAGTCAGAATGGTCTTACAATTTATCTACGAATCTCCTAACAACGAAATATACGAGAGACATAACTAAAAAAAAATATAAATATACATATAATTACGTTTTCTATGTTATTTTGAATTAAAAGGTAAACGTTAAATTTGGGATGCATTCTCCAAAGACTTGATTTTATGTTATAGTAATTGCCTGCACTGATAATACGCCAATTATAATTCATCCATTTATTTATTTTGCAAATCACGAGTAAAAGCCACCTACTAATTTCTGTTTACATAAAGTTAATCCTAGGGTCATATTACTTACAGGGCTGAGTAAATATTTTTTACCTGTATACATTACAGTACGGAGGAGTACGCTTACCTCCCACCAAGGAAACCGATTTAGATTCCAAGAGGGATCGACCCGGATTTTCGCATGTCACTGATTGGCAATTCTCCTCTGGGATATCCCATTTCCCCCCGACCATGCATTCCGGCTCCGACTCAACTCGCTTCGTCATAATCTGCTCTCAAGACCTCGTTTTTGATAACCGCCATACCTCTTCACACACTCACTAAGAGTGCAGTTTCCGAAGATCCGAGAATTAAACAAACTAAATGTCGAAATGCCAGTATTCGCCAAAATTCTTCGTTATAATATATTCTCGGCATCTTCACATTTTCGAATCAAACATTTGTTAAATTACTTTTGACGCGTTTGGTTGTTTTCAATATTTGTAATGTATCACAAATGTATTAAAGATTCTGTTGACAAGTGTTTTATATTTGGTAGAGTTAAATGTTTTATTTATAAACTTTTATATATCGTTTATAATTAATACGTATAAAAAGAGAGAGAGAGAATAGGTGCGCTGGCAACGCCTAGGATGAAATAGTTCTTGTGCAGAAAATTATTACACTAAGTGCACACGAATGTGGTGCATTGTCACTTTGGTGTTATTTTCTAGGCCTGGTTTAGTGCACTGCATACCAGCTGGCAGCTGCAAAATTTTAATAGGAAATCTAAGCTTAAGGAAATTTCACCTCGGTGCGTTAATTTTATAGATAGGATTTTCGAAAGAAACTTATTCTTAACGAATTTTTTAGAATAAAAGTGTATTTTTTCCAATACATATAGGGATTACGTATTTTTTGTGGCACGTAAATTTTAAAGTTCCTTTCAGAAAGGCTTTACATGTTATGTAAACATCTCCACTATATTCGTGAAAAATACTTTTGGTTTGTAACCCCCACCTNTCAGAAAGGCTTTACATGTTATGTAAACATCTCCGCTATATTCGTGAAAAATACTTTTGGTTTGTAACCCCCACCTTTAAAATTATCGCACTGGGGCGAAATTTCCTTAACATGAGATTTCCTATCTAAATTTCGCAGCTGCCAGCCAGTAGGTAGGGTCCTTCAGTTGTGTTTGCATGAGGTGGAGGAATATAAAATATTCACGGGTACTGCCAACTTTTCTGAAGCCCTGCTTAAGTTGTAATTTCAGGATTTTTCAATTTTTCAATTCATTGTTGTGAAGAAACGACGAATAGACAATAATATGATTTTTAAATATTTTGCACCTTTCATTTTTGAAACGCTTATGCTTAAATCACCGAGCACTCACAACAACGTTCGCTGACAGTTTAACACAAATACAGCACACACAACTATATCACATAATTGCAGCATTTGCGTTCATAATGAATGGGTAAACGAAAGGTTTAAAAGAAAAATACATCAACATATCTGGAGAATGAGATAGTCTCCTAAGTAAAACCGACGTTAGACACCGAGCATATTTAATGGCTCGCATTATCTTGCCTCACACACACACACTGGGAAGGCGGTTAGCTTCTGTTCATCCAGCTGCATGATATTGGTTTCTCCAACGACTATTAATTCTCATTTGAGCTCTACCTCTCCTTGTTACAGTTCAACCTCTGAGTAAAAAATAAATATTATTTTTACCCGTTCATTTTTAACGATTCACAATGCTCCACGACTTGCATTAGAATTTTTTACAGGTCCGCACTTGCATAGTGTCGGATAACCATGACGTCACCACATGTGCACAGACACGTGTTAGCAATTTTACAAGTCCGCACCTACATGGTGTCTGGTAACCGTGAAGTGTCTGTATATTGGACTTTAATCCAGTGTCTTGTAACACAAGACGAAAGCCGATGACGGCAGCCGTCGGACCGCTCAAAACTATCTACAGATCGCTGTTAGTCCAGCGGACTTCACGCCAGCTGGCTGCAGTTTCAAAATAATAACATAAAGTAAAAAAAAAAAATTTTAGTTTTCCACTCCTTACACCAAAGAAAATTATGTAATAATCCACGGAAAAATTTCACACGCAAGTTGCCACGGAAAAAATTGGCTAAAATATATAAACAAGGTACAGTTTTATTAGCCTGGGAAGGCCCCTTCCACACAAGTTAAAATAATTGTGACCTAATCGCAAGCTGCTAACTTCTCATCACTGGAATATTAGCTCTGCTAGGGAATACATATTTAATGTGAAAATGTATTTCGTCCTCGTGATATCTTAACTCAGCTTGAACTCAAGGTCACTCTTAAAGCAGGCAACGGACTACTGCCAATCCGAACAGTCAGAAGATCGCCACCTCATGCACCGCTCATCACCCCTCATGCACCGAAACTGTCCACTCATGCACCACAACACCACAAATGAACCTAATAAACCGCAACTAACAACTCGTACTACGAAACTGACCCCTTCCTGAACCATAACTTACCACTCATGTATCGCAACTGACTCCTAATGCAGCGCAACTGACCCCTCATTCTTCATAAGGACCCATCGTGCACCACAACGGAATCCTCATGCTACGCAACTAACACCTCATGCACCAGAACTTACCCATCATGGACAGTAAAATACCCCTCATTCACCGCAAATGACACCTCATGCACTGAAACTGACCCCTCACGCACCGAAACTGACTCCACATGCACCGCAACTGACATCTATTTCACCGCACCTGGCCCGTCCTTCACGACAAATGACCACTCATGAACCGAAACTGATCCCTCTTACTCCACAAGTAACCCCACGTGCACCGAAAATTCCCCATCATGCACCGCAACTAAAAACTATGCTTCGCAACTGACAGCACATGCATCAAAACTGAAACCTCATTCTCCGCAAATGATCCCTCATTAAAAGCAAATGACCCCTCATGCACCCTCGTGAACTTCAACTGACCCCTCATGCAACACAACTGAACCCTCATCCCCATAAATTAACCCCTCAAGCACCACAACTAACCTCTCATGCACTGAAACAGACCTNACACAACTGAACCCTCATCCCCATAAATTAACCCCTCAAGCACCACAACTAACCTCTCATGCACTGAAACAGACCATTCATTCTCCATTACTGATTTATCCTAAACCGTAACTCACCCCTCATCTACTGCACCTGAACCCTAATACTCCGCAAAGGACACCTCATGCACCACAGTGGACCACTCATGCAATGCAACTAACCTCTCATGCACTGCAAATGACCCCTCTTGCATCACAAATGAACCCTCATGCACCAAAATCAACCCCTCATGCACCGCAACTGACCACTCATGCACCGTAAATTAATCCACATGTCCCGCATCTGAACCCTAATGCGCCGCAACTGACCGCTAATGCACCGAATCTGACCCCTCATGCACCGCAGATGACCCCTTAATGCACCGCAAATGACCTGTTAATGCACCGCAAATTACCCCTTTTTGCACTGCNGCACCGCAGATGACCCCTTAATGCACCGCAAATGACCCGTTAATGCACCGCAAATTACCCCTTTTTGCACTGCTACTTACCCCTCTTACAACGCAACTGACCCGTCGCGCACCGCAAATAACCCCTCATGTTCTGCAACTGACCTCTCATGCACCGTAACTGTCCCCNCGCAACTGACCCGTCGCGCACCGCAAATAACCCCTCATGTTCTGCAACTGACCTCTCATGCACCGTAACTGTCCCCTCAGAAATCAGACCCCACACATAAACAAGGCTTTTAATTCTCGTTGTAGTTTGCTGGTTATTTAGTGGTCATTCTCTGAAGTCGTGTAGAAGGAAATCAGTATGTGCCTATTTGCTACGTTGATTGAAACTAAAAAATGAGAATGCGTGACAATATCATCCCACATCCTGTAATGCTAATAAAAAATTTGGACACCATAAACTACGAAAGAAAATACATAATTTGCATTCACAGGCGACGAAAAAATCCCTGTACAATTATATAATCGTATTAATTAACAACTATTTCACACGACATATGGTGTAAAAACTTGCCCACCACACGGCCTAAGTAAACTCTCCCCAGTCAGAACCGAAGAATTTTGTTGATCTTCATTGCCAGCTTGAGACATTTTAGGCGTTGTGCTATATTTCTTCGCATATTTATGATACACCAATGTANTTGATCTTCATTGCCAGCTTGAGACATTTTAGGCGTTGTGCTATATTTCTTCGCATATTTATGATACACCAATGTAAATCTCATGATTTTTACAAATATTTAATTTTTTCAACAAATCTGCACATTTCCTGCTGTTATTAATCGGTGTCATCGTTACAGCATTATGTTAAATTGCAATGTTTGCCTTACAGCTAATGATATTTAGAGTGTTTGCTAGATGCAATTTTCAACACATTGCAATCTCAATGNGATGCAATTTTCAACACATTGCAATCTCAAGGATATTCTCTTCCATAAGTGTACATGTGAGAAAACTTCAACTATACAGTCCAACTTCAATTTTCACATACCAAATCATGCATTTTATAGCATCTATGAGCAATTCACATGCTTATGGCTTACGTACTTCCGGGTCTACAGTTCTGCATGCCTTAATATACGAATGAGTTTAAATAATTATCAGGTATCTCTATCCATCCCACGTGATATGAAATCACGATTCATTGCGAGATACATAACTACTCTCAAGGAATTAGGAATTAGTGTCAAATTCAAAGTATGAGAGGAAAAAATATGTTTCAGTTAGGTCATCACTAAGAATGGAAGATCGGTCGTCCTCACGGAGATATTGCCCATTAATTAATGAGAAAAATAGATTATATATAAATACATATGGGTGAATACGGCGTTTTCAGCAGTCGTAATGCTGGTGCATGTAATTTCTCTTGCAGTAGTACATTAATTTGTTTGTTTAGAAAATACTAAAGAAAAGGGTTTCTCAACATTTTCTAAAATTTCAAAGTGTTTCTTACAACATTAAGTCTTAACTCGACTTCACGACACCAAGGAACTATTTTCATAAAAAATAAGTATGTTTCACAAAACACATAACTCTCATTGAATATTCAGTTTATAAACAGCTGCAAACAGGCAAACAAATAGAAAAATATGGGAATACATTGACCTGGGAGATTATATCCACTTTCAGCATAAATAATGACTATATAATTGAAACTTAATTGCTTAAATAATTGGTATATTTTAGGTGAGTCAAATTGACCTCTTTCCTTTACCCTACATTGCTAATTTACCCATCTTCGAAAGTTTCTTTTCTCATACTTTAAGCAAACATGTTGTATATTCATTGTATTTGCATACTGGGTTCCGTGTGCACTGCCAAACACTTTTATGCATTTTACAGATATGTATTTGAAAAGTAATTGCAACGTTTTCTTGATACTAGAAATTAAGTATCGTACTTTTACAACACACTGACATATGTATATATATATTTAAAATTAGTTATTTATTTCTATGTTTCTAGTAAAATGAAAAATATTCTTATACGGCACTGCCAACACGCCTATTTTCTCTCTGTGGTTAATTGTATTAATTATATTTTATAGATAAAATTATAGTAAAATTTTAATTAAACAAAAAATACAATAATCTCATGTAGCAACAAGTATAAAACGCTTGTGGTAGATGATATTTTAAGGAAACAAGCAAACACATCATATATGGGAGTAGTGTTGTATAGTCGATCCTGGGGCATGGAGCCCGGAGTGGGACCCATGGACACTTTCTGTTGGGTCACCGACCACCCGCGCGTATTAACTGGAGCTTGGAGCGGGATCCTTGTGCCTCACATGCGTTTTCACGTGCTCTGTCAATCCGGTCAAATGGTAGATATATTGAATTTGATTTTAGTCCACCATATTGGATTTTGCATCCTTTTCTAGTGTCGTCTGTTTAAGCGCCGGTCGTTCCAACCACCATTTTGTGAATTTTCGTTTTTCATTTGTTTTTTCGGCAGCCTATCTTTTTTTCAATGTTCACTTCTCGGTGGCACTAGTGTAAGAAGCCACCTTTGTTTCCGATGTTCCATCTATATGGCACCACTCTAGGCAGCCATTGTTTGGTTTCTTATGCAGTTTATATAGTGTGCTAATTCAGGCAAAAATAAGGGTTTGCAATGCCCCCTTATATATGGTACCAGTGTAGGCAGGCATATTTGTTTCCCGTGTCTCCTGCTAGGTGGTGCTAGGGTATGAATTTACTTTTTCATCCTGAATTTAATATCTAAGTGNTTTGTTTCCCGTGTCTCCTGCTAGGTGGTGCTAGGGTATGAATTTACTTTTTCATCCTGAATTTAATATCTAAGTGTTATTTGTCATGCATGTGACTATCGCCGTTTTCATAACATGAATTTAATACAACTGAAAACATCCTTTGGAGTGTTGGAATCTCAAACTGCCTAATTTCGGGTTCGTGAAAATGTGTCCTAGCTGACTGAGCAATCGAAACACGTCGCAATGCAAAATTTTTAATGGGGTATATTAAACGCTTAATGGTCACCAAATTTCATTATTAAGGTTTTAAATATTTATTAATTTGATATATAATTGTTTATATGTGATACAAATTACCGATTTTAAAAACTGGTTTTTATTATTGGTAAAATTTAACGAACAAAAAATTATATCCCAATTAACCATTCCATTTTTATACTATGCTTTAAAATCGTAATATATCGATATTTTTATTTCAAAAATATAAAAATCATTTTATTATAGAAATTTCTCATTTAAATCACCAATTAAATAAATTGTTAAATCCTACTAAACTAAATTTAAATGCTTTGAAATTAAAGAATTATTAAATCATNATCACCAATTAAATAAATTGTTAAATCCTACTAAACTAAATTTAAATGCTTTGAAATTAAAGAATTATTAAATCATTATTTTTTTTTAAATTAAAACATTTGAATTTTAAATTTTTTTAAATTGTAGTTAAAAGTCGGATTACAATTATATCACAATTAAACGTTCGATTTTTCATAATTTTCTTAGAAGTTTTTTTTTTTCATTTTTAAAACCAAAATATACTATTTTTAGAATTTGTTATTTGTAATTGAGAAAAAACATATTACTCAAAACTATAAATCAAATTTAACCTCCAATTTTTCATAGTTGGCTTTGAAACATTTATCAAATCGTTGTTTTATTTAAAAAGAACTTAATTAATCTGCCATTAGAAACTCTTTTTGTAATTACCGGAAAATTCTAAAGTACCGTACCCTGTAAGGTAAATATTTTTCTGTTAATATAATCTTATCTACTTAATTTAATAAATCTAACATTTAATTAAGTAACTTACTAAATTCGTCTGATTTCAGGTTTTTTTAATTACCAGAGTTATCGATTGTAAACTACAGCAGAACACAATCAAATATTCAGTTGATAATACTGTTCTTTTAAAAACATTTATTAATTCGATAACTTTTATTAAAATATTTAATTACTATAATAAAACAGTTAAGCCTTGTGTGAACAATGGAGAGGGTGTGTACACCAATCAGTGACTGGTAACAACATACTTTTAATAAAGTAGCTTAGTCAATCATATACAATATCAGTTCCCCAAGCCTCGTGCCCTGTGAGCGATTGAGTTCGCTTTAACCAAAGGAAGTGACACACCCTTCGCTTGTGTATACCTGCATGAGCTGTAGCTTGAACTTCCGCCAGTTTGACCCCACCCCCTCCCATTCAACGTTTTTTTCCAAAACCTCCTCCAATTCACAGACTCTAATTTTTACCACATCAGCAGTTTTCTTCCATGCTCGCTGTTCCTGCTCGACTCGACTTATTTGAAACCAACATTTTTACACCTGTACTTTGATACTGAGTGAATAGTTTGTAGAGTAGAGTAAAGTAAATATTGCCGTTTGCTGGTGTGAACAAAGCAAATTAAATTTGTAGGTAAAACAAATTGCTTTCGGTAAAACGAAAATAGAAGACACTTCAGTAGTAAATAACAAAATTTCGTATGGATTTCTTAGTCGCAGAGGGGAAGGGTCTTTGTTTCTTGGTTTGTGACACAGGTAATGGACTACCAAAATGACCAACTATACATACCATCAAAATAATCTTTTCATACTGACCATTCTCACCGAGAAAATATATTGTCTACCATAAAACCCGTCACCAAAAATAGCCAATATTAAAATTACCAACCACATATACTTGTTGAATTACATATTCTCTTCTAGGGCAATAACATCAACACTTATGACACCACCCGATTCATGTCACCATATTGGCATTCTTGATTAGAGTACCATCCAACTCAGCGATTCATATTAACTAGATACTTGTCTCGAAACCTAAGATTTATTTTGCAGTGGTAGGTCGAATGCATTGTGTAATTCATTAGCGGTCATTATACAGAAATTTAGAAGAAATCTGCAGGAAATGACTAACTCAATATACATAAACTTGATGACAGTAACCCATCTCGATATTTAGAGTCATGTGTACATCAATTCGAAAGCACATTTTTCAAGTCATGACAACGCCACCNAGTAACCCATCTCGATATTTAGAGTCATGTGTACATCAATTCGAAAGCACATTTTTCAAGTCATGACAACGCCACCCAAGCAGAGCACATATGATAATTTTGCATTAACAGAGGTTATTTCGAGCACCCAACTTATTTTATATTCACTATATGCGAGAAAGGTAAGTAGGTAGTTGGGCTTAACGTATCGTTGACAGCGAGGTCATTAGAGACGGAGCAAGTTGATCAGGGAAGAAGGATTGTGGAAGGAGTGGGAAGCAATTGGCCATGGCCGTTTTTAAGGACCCATCCCAGAATTCATCTGGAGTTATTACTGGAAAACCATGGAAAAACGAACTAAGAAAGGCCGTGCCAAGATTCCAACCGATGTCCTCCGTAATGAGAGTTCAGAGAGTTACCACTGCGCCATCTCACTCGGCAGAATGCAGAAAAAAAAACAGACTTTACACTGAAGGTATTGTCATATCTGAAACGACGCCACTGGTCGACAGGTTTTCTCGAGAACCTCCGATTTTCCTTACATTGTCATTCTGGAGCTACTTCATACTTACCTCGCTTTACCTTTATTATCTGTCATGATCTTCCCATTATCTACCCGTAACCTAGAAATGATCAAAGTTTTTAAATATCTAAGATTAAGTTTATTTACTATATCAGTTAAAGATTTAGTCGAGCACCAGTCCTAGATAAATTTGCCGACAGAACCCATATAAACCATACAGATCCTGTATTATCACGAAGCAATGGCCCCATATGACTTAAAGCCGATAAACAGCAGATACTTGGTTATGCGGCAACTGCAAACAGACAAGTCAGACTTGGTATAGGTCCACAAATGTTTAACGAAAGATGCTGTGAGGAACACGCCTGATATTAGAATTGGCAGATGCACTTTTCAATTCATCGTATTCGTGAGACAATTCAGGTTCACATAAGTAGGTGAAAATAAAATCGATGCATCACCCCTGCAGCTGAACACAGAAAATCTCACATCACAGGCAACATAACCAGCAAAGGGACATCGACCATTAAATTATATACAAGAATGATCCCTCCTTAAATACAAATAGCATTTTCACAAATTAAAAAAATATATATATTACTGACTTCCACATATAATAATGTACCTTAAACGCTACAAAGTGCAAACAATGCTACATTTATGGACAAATTAAATTTTAAGCTATAATTGCCTAAAAATGGTTACTGAATTTGATATATGAGCTGTCTTGCCTTTAGAACTTACTTAAAAGTGAAACCTCTACAGAACCTGACATTTTTTTTAACTCCAATGTCAAGGAACGGCCATGATACGATATAATACATTTAACACATTACCTCTACTCCCCACCTGTGGTGTACAGATGGATGGTGGGGCCTATGGTTAATGTTTATGGCATAGACTATAGGTGCCTGGGATTTGAGGGTAAATCACACAATGACTTCATCACGACTTCTTAATTTGGAACAGGTTTATTAAACGGGAATTTACTTGTACATTCCCGGCACTGATGCGGGACTTTATGCATTCTTACTGCCGAGGATTTACTCATACATTAACGCCCTGCGAGTTTAAGGCCTGAAGGGCTGGTTACAATGTTCTGGCTAACGTTTCCGATGCTGTGGGGGCACTAGGTTTCAGGACAGGTCCCTGAGTGACGACGGGGTTACTTATCTGCACATGTTGTGTGGTAGTTGCTCCGGCAGTTGAGGTCTGGTGAGCTGTATGACCCGGATATGTTCCAGATGTTGATGGGTCTGGTGAGCTGGATGGCCCTGCTAAAGACCCTCTGTGGTTGGCTTGTTACATGCAGCTGGCTTCCTCTCGATGTGGCACCCCTTGGTGGAGCTCACCACTCGCTCCAGCTCTCGGTGTAGGGTAGTAAAGGACTGCTTACTACCCTACCATGTCCCGGTGAGGGACCCTGTGTGCAGGCCCCCACCCGTCTTTCGCAACTACGGGCTGCACTGGACAATCTCACTATCTCGACAGGGCACTTCCGTGAAGTTCACCACTCGACTCCGCCTTCTCGGTGCATTGCAACTGACTGACTGGAAACTGACTGACTTATGCAGTAACTGGCTGGTTGATTCGGCCCTGCGTCTCGCGTCCCGATTTGGCTGACCCCTCAATGTCGCGACTCACTACCTGCACATTCTGGGGTGGCGGTACTACTCCGCACCACATGCTGCTCATTGCTTCGACTGATGGACATGGCCGGGTTCCGATCTCCCAGCCTAACTCTCTCGGTGGGGCTGACCTCTCTCTGTGTGGTACTGACGAACTCTGCGGTGATCTCGACTGACCTCTCTGACGTACTCTGGAAATAAACTGTCTGTCCCCGGACTAACCTCTCTGCGCCGCGATATTCAACTGATCCCTGACGTACTTCTCACGAACTGCTCTACTGACGTACTGCCACCACCCTCCCCGCAAAGAGGCTTATATCCTTTCTCGACTCCCTCCCTAATTTTCTACATGTGTCCCCTTGTTGGGGGAGGGTGTTGGGCAGAAGGCTCAGTATAACGAAGCACTTCTAAAATGTGACATGGTTCCCTGAAGGTTGGGGGGGAGGTGGTGGCACCCTTTCCAAATCTGACAGCTTATTCTTCCGCGGTGCATTTCCACATTGTCTCGTGGTTAGCTAAGGGAGGGGGTTCTCGGCACCACTTTCAGCTTGTCAGCTGTTTCTCGGTGCGTTTTTTCTGACTTCAGGCAAAATACACCTGCCTATCTAGTGATTTCTCGGCGTTACAAATTTCACAGGGCTTGCCAGGGGAGGAGAGGAGAGGAGGGTGGGAGGCCTGCGCTGCAGGACATGTGTAAGGGCTTGGAAGCATGTTTCTACCTCTCTGCTTGACCTCGGGATGTGTAAATGAGGGGTACGTGTCATTCAAAGCCCCTACATCGGTTTAAGCTGGCAGGGAGGAGGGAGGTTGGTTGATGACAGCGCCGCTCTAAATAATACTCCTAATTATGCCACGCGTCACATTACATGCCCATGAACTTGGAATTTTTATATATATATATNGCTCTAAATAATACTCCTAATTATGCCACGCGTCACATTACATGCCCATGAACTTGGAATTTTTATATATATATATATGTGTGTGTTTGCGTGTGTGTGTGTAGCTGTTTCTCCCAGTAATCCCTCGAATACTACATGATTNTATATATATATATGTGTGTGTTTGCGTGTGTGTGTGTAGCTGTTTCTCCCAGTAATCCCTCGAATACTACATGATTTTCCTCGGGCATTAGGGAGTTTTCAGTGTGCTCCCATAGAGCCTACTGATTTCCCTGCATGCAGACGTTAACAGAAATATTTATCTGTGCTGGTATTACCAAACCACTCTCATGTTAACCATTATAAATCTCACACACTTTCACCCAAATACATCCAGCCTGCCAAGCATTTATACATTCTTAGCAAGGCGCGTTCCTCCTAGCATGGAAGCTACAACATTTGTAAAATATATGAATTGAAGAAAATTCACCATTAAAATCATTTATTGTTATTTTTATTTAATCGTTATCACTGTCACATATTTCATAATATGTAATAATTTATAAAGAGTCTTAATATAAGTGCTTTCATATTTGAATGTACTTGATTACTGTCAATGATATCCAGCTCTTGGCAATTAAATCAACCCCTAATTATATCAAAAACGTCACTAGGGTTGTCAGAAAATATTTAGGCAGTGTTCTTACAATTACAAAATGTCTTAATATCTTCTCTACCTTTCACTGTAGGTCAATAAGTTATCTCTGTATAAATATTCATTTTTTCTCAACCACCGCCATCAGTCACAGAATCGCAGCAATCGTTTCTGTAAGTTGTGTGATCAGAGTAGCTGTCTTGATAATTACTTTTAATATTAACAATTTGCTCCCTTTGAATAGCAAGTCACGTAGTCCCAATCTATCTCTTGTGATGTAGTCACCAACATGTATTATTCCACCAGGAATGAATTTACTTTCTCTGTCTTCGAGCAAACATTTGCCTCTATGTCCATATACCCATGCAGCAGAATAGTCCTTCAGTGATGATTAGTGTACAAGGTACTACTGAACCGAAGATGCTTGCTTTGGTAATCCCCTCTCCTGCATCCAAATCATAAGCCCATATATGTTTGTCACTTTTCATTGTATAAGTCCCAGTTTCATCTATAGCACCTACATAAACTCATTTCCTTTTCCTTCCTTCACCTTCAATCTTTGCAGCTACAAGAGAATCAGCTTTCTTTGTAGGTACGACAAAGTTATATATACCACAATGCACCTGCGTCAAATTTTCCTTTACAAATTTAGGTTGTGCATGTCGGGCTGGTAACTGTTCCAAACAAACAGCTAATGTTTCGCATAAACAGATAAAATCACATTTCTATTTATCACAAATATCTATCTTTTTACATCACCCATTAACTAAGATCAAAATTCGAGGTCATGTAATATTATCGTTTACAGAATCAGAGCTACTTTACATATTATTCTAGCAGAAAGGGAAGATAAATTACTATTTTCATACAGACGAGCATCACAGGTTTTAATAAAAATCTTGCCACGGAAGAAAAATTGTTTTCAGTATGCTGGGATAATCGGTGGTTTTCATTTTGTTTTATTCGCTGCATTCCATTTCACGTCTTCAGTGACCTGCATCATCTTGAAGCAGACAAGATATCATGCATCCAGACTCATTCCAAGACTGACTCATGTAGATAATGATCCTGAGCCGCGGACCTCAAGGCGATTGTGACTAGATAGTTACTGCTAAATATCGAATGAGTGCAGTAGACTCGGTTTGTGTGGGATGTATACTTGCAACATTTTCGTGTGAAGTCGATGAACTTCAAAATAAACTGTTGTTGGCTTTAAATACTGATTATGACCAAGAAAATCTTACAAATAAAAGTAAACTTTACATTGAGGATGAAACAGGAAGGTGAAAATGATCGTGAAGATAGCATTGATGATAAGGACTGTGGCGCCAGTGTTGATGAAGACGATGACGATTTCCGCGATTCTTTGACACACCCCTCTAAACATTTGCTGCAACAAGCCACATTATGAAGGAAGAAAATGCCGAGAACACTGGTTACATTGTTCCCGAAGAGCCCAATTAAGTTGTTTAAAGAGTAAGATATTTGATTGATGTGCAATAACCTCGGGATCTCTCACACATTGTTGAAATATCTTCAATCATTAGAGAACTGAAGGGGAGGGGTTATATCACATGATGTGATGAACTGCTCTCTTATGGAATTTTAATTTAATAATAATAAATTGGTATTATAAAATAATATCTTTTTCTTTATTTTTGTGAGACATTATATTTTTTCCCTCAAAAATTAAAGTGATACTATCAGCACTCGAGTATTAATGGAAAGATTTTGCAGATAGTATGATAATAAAGGTTTTAGTATAAAAATACAAGAATAGTGAACATTATATAAAACAATAATACTATCGTCATGTATAAATTTTGGAGACAGTTGATGAATCGGTTTGTTAAAATGTATGGATAGAGACAGACGACAAACGCATGGATTGACTATCGATAGATGATTGGTGGAAAGATTGCGAAAGATTGATGGAAAATAATTTAAACATTGAACGAAATATTGCGGAAGATAAATCGAAATTTTGAATATTTATGGAAATATTGCGAATGATTGATGGGAAAATTTAAAAATTATTGGGAAGATTGAAAGATTTATGGAGAGATTNTAAACATTGAACGAAATATTGCGGAAGATAAATCGAAATTTTGAAAATTTATGGAAATATTGCGAATGATTGATGGGAAAATTTAAAAATTATTGGGAAGATTGAAAGATTTATGGAGAGATTGAAAGATTGATGATATATTGAAATATTTGTGAGTATTGGCGAAGTTTGTGGAGCATATTGCGGGGCGGATAGCAGTGGGGATTGCCGTGCTGATTGTGATGCTGATTTCAGTACTGATTGCGATGCTGGTTATGTTGCAGATTGTTAAAATATTGCGAAAGATTGATGGAAAGATTGCGTAAAATTGATTGGAAGATTCAAAGATTGATGGGAGGATTTAAAGGTTGAAGGGAAGATAGCGAAAGATTGATGAATAGATTGCTAATGATTGGTTGCAGATTGGCGAAGATTGTGAAATATTGAATGAAAGACTGGAAGAATAATAGATTGATCCAAATATTGACGGAATTATTGGATGATTAAATGATTGATGTCCAAGAAGAGCACGAAAGTTAAGATTGTTTATCAATCTCGTACATTCCAAGTCTCTAAGGCCTGGCTGTATTGACATTTAGATTAACATCAATTAAGACTATAAAAGTGTTAGTAGTTGCTGATTCATACCATGATTATAACATAATTGTGCATGTGGTCGCTATAAGTATGATGGACTTGGTTTAGTCATATAAACATACATTACAAAATAATAGTGTCAGCAGAATACTCACACCTACAAAACATGGAGGTAGTGAATAATTTGTAGATTCTGGCATTGTGTATTTATCAGTCTTGAAGAGAGGGGGCTGGAAATGTAGTAATTGAGTGAGAGACTTTTGCATCTTTCCACAATACCCTCAGTATAATTTTGGCACAAAAATAAAATTAGATAATTTATAATTAAAATAAGTTTTTTTAAATCATATAATATATGCAGATTTTTTATTTGATGTACCCTCTGCCTATAAAACGAAGATGGCTACCAGAAACAGCAGAAATGCTTGAACAATTAGTCTGCGTTACTGTAGAGTGCCTTCGGGTATGTTCGGAAAACCCGAGTCGATGGCTTCGGAGTACCCCTTGAGTCGAGTCAAAGATTTCCGAGCTCGTCTGAGTCAAGCTGAAACCTCCCAGCCTCCCAGCCGCACAGCTCCAACTAAAATTCATTTCGCCAGACTTCCCTTTTTCATACTACTTACCCTGGTTATTCGAATCCCAATTATCTGACAAGTAAGATGATTGGTAATGTGCATCTAACTATACTAATGTAAGTCGTGCTTCTCACAGTATCTGTCGTTAAGCATTTATGGACCGGAGCAATTTTGCAAGGCTATGTATTCAAACATCTTCACTGCATCGGCTTTAAGATATGTTTGGGACAGTGTTTATTAGTCAAACAGGACCCTTCATATTTCATATGGACTATAGGGACATATTCATCTGGGTCTGATGCTCGACTAAAGCTTTATCAGACCATGTGAAAGTACTGATACAGAATGATCACCAAAATATTGAACCGTTTGATCATCCAACAGACGCGGACGCAACCAACAGCAGTACTTCTTCCCACTTTCTAGAGACATGCAGTGGTAGCCCAGTGACGTTTGTTTCCATGCAGTGTTGCAAGGCAACTTACAGAAGAAGCGTATTTTTGACGTGACTCTATCGGCAATGAGGAAACTGCAACTTCATTTGCAGTTTTGTCTCAACAGAGTGGCATGCACGGCTGGAAATGGGGATACATCTTCGGTACAAAT
Organism: Clitarchus hookeri; assembly: GCA_002778355.1. Lineage (NCBI taxonomy): Eukaryota > Metazoa > Arthropoda > Insecta > Phasmatodea > Phasmatidae > Clitarchus > Clitarchus hookeri. The sequence goes on from NQII01008786.1 coordinate 24,978, forward strand.
TCTGGTTTTGTCTGAACACAAGCGACAACACCACTCTTGTACGTAGGGGCTCTGGACAGGGTAGATATATGGATTAAATAATATATTGACAAACCCGAAACTGGAAGCGAAATGACGTAGGGAATAATCTCCTATTATCCTCGATTTACCCTGACAGTGATTAAGGAGGCTTCAGGAGATTCTGCGGTATCAAATGCTTATATTCTTATTGCAACTCAGACGGGCAATTTTCATAAAGGATATTGCCCTTCTGATTACATAGAGCAAAAGTTTCCCCGGAATGCTTTCGTGTTGTTGATATCGGTTCTTGGCCAGCACGGTCTGCAGGCATATGAATTATAGAGCATAAATGGAGCAAGCTGATACTGCAGCTTCAGCCATTAATGTGTTTACAACACCTAAACCGGCAGTTGCCACAAGTATGTAACGATCTGCCACAGGATTGCATTATATATTTCTGTGATTCCATACTTGGACTTTATCGTCGCGTGTATTCAAGCGAGGAATGGTACAACAATATAGTAAAAGTACTTTTAGATTTCACCTGAGTAAACAGTTCACCAATATTGAGATGTTAGTCAGTTATTTTTCTTATCGTTCTATTTACTTATGAATAATTTATATCCACTCCTGTGTAAAGGGGAACGTTTTTGTAGTCAAAGAGCTGCAGAAGAACACTAAATATGAAATATTCGCATACTCCGGCTTTTCCCCAGTTATTGTAACGTTATAGAATCAATAACCTAGAGGCCGCGGTTGGCGTAACGGGTAAAACATACCCCTGGCCACACTCGTACACTCGCATGTGGGAAACATGCCAGATGATGTCCCTGGTTGACAGGTTTTCTAAGAGGTCTGAAGTTTCTCCGCCCTTACATTCAGGTGCTTCTCGATATCCGCCTCACTTCACACTTATCGGCGCTGAAGACTTCGTTGTTAATAAAACTGCAACCAAACATATCCAGACAATACTGTTGGTGTTGATGTATCTTTATTGAATGCTGTCACTGCAAATTGTGTAATTATATTTCAGAGAAATCCCCAGAATATCTGATCACCTTAGTAGCGAAAATTAATTAGTTACAAGAATTCAGTCAAAATTATTTTTTTTATTTCAAGAATTACAAACCCGGAATTGAATATATTTAAACATTTTTACGGGAAAATATTAGCTATCGTAAAAACGAAAATTTCATTAGGCAAGAAGTTTAACGAGGCTCAAAACATTAGATTTTGGTTCGTACGATAATTGTGGTGAGGTTTATTCATCGTCCCGTTGTTGGATGTACGTCACGTATTGGGAATTACCAAACTGGTTCTTCTTCTAAAAGTTGGCTCATTGCTTTTCCCGTGGAGGACATTTTTAAATTTGAAACCGTATTACAATATATTTATTATTTCATAGTTAATAACATAGTTTACACACAATGAGTTTGGCTTCATATCTCTAAAAGTTATAACGATATTTTTAATAGAAAGATGGAATTGTTACGAAGTCTATTTATATTAAACTATATTTGGAAAGCTGCTAAGATGTACAAAACCATAAGTCTTATGTTGGCTTATTTTTGAAACATCACTAAGTTTATAATCTCTTTATGTTACAAAATACTCTCGTTGAGCACAATAAATTCACGCACCTTGTCAATAATAAGGCATTATGAAAACTGATTAGTATGCTCATTGAAGCATGATACACATAGTTTATCGTAGGTTGGCGCATGCTCATACATATTGCGAGGGCGCTGTTGGCTTTTTTCAAGTGGCGCAAATAAACAGTTACCAGAAAGTACATGTGGGTAGGCATTTATGATAATTTCCAATAGTTAATTGAAAACGGTCCTATGTGTATTTTAAGATCACGTAAGAGACAGCCGTACGATTATATGATGGAGTTTGAACGAGTCCAGATAAAAGGGATGCTAGAGGCAGGGTGGACGGTTGAGCGAATTTCCCATGATTTGTTGCTTTCGGACTTCCCACACAAATTGTATTGGGATAAATGGACACGTCAAGGTACTTGCACACGACGAACCTCTTTTGGATGACCCCGGTGGACAACGAGGAAGGACTGTTTGAGAACCAGAAAAGCATGAACTGAATTACCAATATCTTGTCTACTATTCAGCGTTAGGTAGCAGTTTTATAACAGAACTATAAAATTGCCATTTGTATTTTTACAGACAACTAACACTAACAAAACTGCCATACCGTCGATCTTACTTACTATGTCATTATCAATTCAATAACATCGCTTTCGTTTTTAGTGCTGTTAGCAGACAGAAACCTAAAATTCTTTAGGATGGCGATGTATTGCTTTAATGAAGAGTTTGCATTGAGACTGGACGACAATCGTGCCAGAGATTGAAGCACCACAAGGGAACACAAAAATCCTTGTCTCTATTTGCAGCTGCACACGTGTCCAACTACCAGCGTAATGGTCTGGGGAATATGATTGTCGTTCACTTCTGGTAGTGATATGTAGGTCAGTGATTGCACAGCAGTATGATGACGTCATCCTCCGGTTACGCGTGCTACCTTTATTGAGTGCACAGGAGCCAGTTTACTGCAAGATGAAACCTACGCAACCACAGATCTAGTTCCCAGGAGCATTCAAATCGTTTCCGTGGCCTGCCCGTTCACCTTGCTTGTTACCCATTAAGCATTTGCAAATTTGTTGCAGGATAACCCGCCGTTTTTTTTTAGTCGATGCCCGTTCGCATGGACGCGTGTATCCACGCACAAGGTGGTGGTTCGATGAGGTACAGAAGGTGCACTTTAAATGTGCTGCTAGCGGGTGGAACATTGTCCGTATGCAATTTGCGAATATTTCTTGTACGTTTGTACCATCACNACGCGGTTTTTTTTAGTCGATGCCCGTTCGCATGGACGCGTGTATCCACGCACAAGGTGGTGGTTCGATGAGGTACAGAAGGTGCACTTTAAATGTGCTGCTAGCGGGTGGAACATTGTCCGTATGCAATTTGCGAATATTTCTTGTACGTTTGTACCATCACACTGATAAAATATGGCTGGAGTTCACTACTCTATTCTGGAACGCAAACTTTTATGACAGTGAGTGCAGTTGTTATCGGTAGCGACTGGAAAAGCACCGTTTAGAATGTAATTTGATATGTTTCATTTCTACACTTATAACTAATGACAAGCACTTCCAGTTTCTATGTAATCATGGGTCTAGTTAGTACAACAGTAGACACCTTTCTGTCATAAGTCAACACTAATACATAATTCTGATTATGATGAATTTTTTATAACATTAGACAAACATAAATTAATGTTATACTTGATAATTCGTGAATATAATTTGTATATGTGCTGCTATGTTATATACTTTCAGTAGTACATGCTAAATAATCGTGATTCAATCCAAACATCTATGAGTATACGGGCATAAAAGACGAGGAGAAATACCTTTTACTAAAATGCTTTCTCATATAATATTACTATTCTCAACGTTTTGGGTTAAGTCTATCGATGTAAATTGAAATTATTTACAATACATATGAAAGTAAATTGTGGTTTAAGATAGAAATAATAATTAACAAAGTTTTGCATTAATTAATTCACTGGGTTTTCTTATGAATCAGCTGCAAGCAATGGCTGGCTTTGACCTATGTTTCGATTCCAATGTCTTCGTATAGCGCATCCTTTGACTAGATTTATACAACACGCACACATAAGGAAATGTGACTCATCCGTTACCTCTTGGTGGTGTTTAACTAATAATTAGCTCTTAGATGTGCACAATTCTGGATATTCAGTATAATTTACGCAATCTTAGATATCTGAAACAAANTTTCTGAAATATTTTCTCAGAAAATAAAGAACAGTAATCTCTAGTTTGCAGAATGCTAAACTTATAACGTGAAAATGAAAATAAATATGTTGATTTTATGTTGAAAACAAACTAGAAGGAATCAAGCATGGCCCAATATGTGTTTATCATTTCTAAAATGCTGTTTGGTTTTGTTTTATTTTTTTCAACTTCGTGGAAGATGTTCAACCACCCAAAACCCCTCCCAATCACATGNGTTTTGTTTTATTTTTTTCAACTTCGTGGAAGATGTTCAACCACCCAAAACCCCTCCCAATCACATGGCCTTGATACTGACAGACACCAACTCCGTAAAATAGCCTACATTGTTTAAATAAAATTTCGTAGGACGGAATTTCGTCAATAACCATCAGGCGGGTATGAGTTTCAAAACACAACGAGTGGAGGATGTTTACGGTTATCTGATTACTTTTGAAATCCGTGTTTATGAGAGATTTGTATCCACGTTATATATTATTCCACCAAATGTACAAATAATACTTCCCTGTATATATCATTCTATTTGTACTACCATCAAGTGAAATTGTAAGTGCCAACTGTTATTACAAGAATATGCATAACAATACTGAAAACAAAATAAATAATTTCAGAATTTATAAAAGTTTAACTAACACATTCAATTCAACGTTCAGACATTGAACTAATTTCCCTCCACCATGACCAACTGTACTGGGTGCATGCCTCGGCTCTCAAGACGTTGTTGTTAAAAGTCGCCCAAAATTCTTAACTCAGCTCAACTGGGCGTATGCAAGTCAAGTGTGCCCATGGGAACATATGCAATCAGGGGCCGTGAAATTTTCCATATGTCGATTTCTAAAGTGCTAACATAACCGTGAGCAGCCTGTACTGAATCGCTCCCTGCTCCGCGATAAGCCAGAGGTTTCCATGCAGATCACGGCGGGAGCCCCTAGACGACCTCGGACTTGACACGGAACGCAGCATGACTGCAGACAACGTGGGGGCAGTTAGCAGCGAGATNAGCCCCTAGACGACCTCGGACTTGACACGGAACGCAGCATGACTGCAGACAACGTGGGGGCAGTTAGCAGCGAGAACCGGCAGCTACGTGCGAGCTCCGCATTGGCTGCAGATTGCAGCGGAGTTCAGCCCCGTTCGTTGGCCCCTGACGGCNCCGGCAGCTACGTGCGAGCTCCGCATTGGCTGCAGATTGCAGCGGAGTTCAGCCCCGTTCGTTGGCCCCTGACGGCACGTCCAGATAACATAACTATTTTTGTTGTACGAGCGGCTGTGGACCGACTCTACAGTTGATTACTGCTCATGTTCTGATCGAGTACAATAAACATCCTCGTGCTTATAGGTTGTTCACAAGAAACTGAGCTTTTTTGAAATCCCTGCTTCAGATCCACCTGTATAAAAATTGTGTATTCTTTCACCATAAGTAAATTANGCTCATGTTCTGATCGAGTACAATAAACATCCTCGTGCTTATAGGTTGTTCACAAGAAACTGAGCTTTTTTGAAATCCCTGCTTCAGATCCACCTGTATAAAAATTGTGTATTCTTTCACCATAAGTAAATTAATTCTACATTGCCTTGGGCCTGATCACATTACTCATGCGTCTGCCATGTGAAAGTGTAAAATTATTGTATAAGTTACTATTTTAGACATTTTCTCTTTTGTATTATTATATTCATTTTTAAAACATAAAGTAAAATACGTGGTTTCAGCATTTACATGGAACTACTTTCCCTCACCGTCGATTACCTACTTAACCTGAGGCATGCCAGTCAGTGCGCCTCTTAGAAATATATGCAGTCAGGAGCAGTGACATTTATCAAAAGTTGCATTAATACTTTCTCAATTTGTGTGGCNAACTGAGCTTTTTTGAAATCCCTGCTTCAGATCCACCTGTATAAAAATTGTGTATTCTTTCACCATAAGTAAATTCTACATTGCCTTGGGCCTGATCACATTACTCATGCGTCTGCCAGGTGAAAGTGTAAAATTATTGTATAAGTTACTATTTTAGACATTTTCTCTTTTGTATTATTATATTCATTTTTAAAACATAAAGTAAAATACGTGGTTTCAGCATTTACATGGAACTACTTTCCCTCACCGTCGATTACCTACTTAACCTGAGCCTCTTAGAAATATATGCAGTCAGGAGCAGTGACATTTATCAAAAGTTGCATTAATACTTTCTCAATTTGTGTGGCGCTATCTTACCAAGTGGCCACAAAAGTGGCTCTGTGGACAGACATTTTATGGTAATGAAATAAACTGAAGAGCCAAAATATCTGCATAGGCGTGCGTATGCAAATAACTGAGGTATGAAACCAATCAGAGTAACGCGATGCGGTCTGCAGCGCCTCTATAAAACAACCAGCGTCTGGCAAAGTTGCTAGATCGGTTACTGCTGCTACAATGACAGGTTATCAAGATTTAAGTGAGTTTGAAAGTGGCGTTATAGTCGGCGCACGAGAGATGGAACATAGCATCTCCGGGGTAGCGGTAACATTTGGATGTTCGCGTACGACCATTTCACGAGAGTGCCGTGAATATCGGGAATCAGGTAAAACATCACATCTTCGACATCGCTGCAACCGGAAGAATATCGTGAAAGAACGGGACAAACGAGGACTGACAAGAATCATTAAACGTGATATACTTGCAACCCTTTCTCAAATTGGCACAGATTGGATTTGTGGACTGCCCTGCAGGATTCATGGTGTGAATTGCGTCCTGCATACCTTCAGACATTAGTCGAGTCCGTGTTACGTCGTTTTGCGGTACTTCTGCGTGCTCGGGTGGACCTTATACGATATTAGGCAGGTGTACCAGTTTTTTTGGCTCTTCAGTGTATGCTGCCAGCATACAAAGTTTAGCTGGAATTAATTACATTATTTCAAAGGAAAAGCATACTAAGCTAAAATAGGTTTGTAACATCCATTTTGAAATTAAATGCCTCAATTAACTATGAAAACCATTAACAATAATGTATTTTGGGAAAAGTCTATCCGACACAGAGTGATGGCGATTCCTGCAATAGCCGCTTTTTTATTTGAGATCAGAATAGACTCCGAAACTTTATAATTGTATATTGGTTTATTTACTGGGCTACCGTTTGCCTGAAACGCTCCGAACGAATTTCAACCAACAAGAAATATTTAACGACAGTATCGCCCAATCCTGTCCAACCTAGTAACAAGGGAAAAGATACCCGACTTCTGTGGAAGCCAATAAACAAATTAAGCAGACTCTAATATGTATAGGACGCTGAAATTCATCGTGCAGCCAGATAATAACGTGAACTTTGCAGGTATCTACAGTTAAAAACTACTGGCGAGCTAATACAACGTCACCAAATGTACGATGAATTCGGACGTCGTTACATTACGGAAAACTGCATATAAATCTGTTATATTCAGACTGCATAATACGTAGTATATTCGTACGTATTCGTGGTCACCATGGTGAGTGGCTGCCTACACTCGTGTCTTATTGGCTGTAGTGTAGTTGCAGTATTCATGAAATTGCATTCATTGCATTCATTCATCAGTCATATTTGTATCCAATTTTTTTAAACACCTAATAGAGATATATATTTCCACGTTATATATCTGCCTCATGCAAATTAACCTTAAACTCTAGAAACAATTCACAAAAGCGACAGCGCAACGCAATGCAGCTTAGAGTTTCATAATATTTTCAAAGAGGACACGCATATTGCGTTTCTTTTTTGGTTCATCCCTATCGTAAATGAAGTATTTCCATTTATAAATTAAATAAATTATTTTAATTTTAAAAGTGATATACATATTTTTTAACAGAAGAGTAAAATGCTTGTGATACACAATGTATTGAAGAAACAACGAAACACATGACACTATGGGTGATTCTTATAAGGTTAGGATCGAAATTATTGAAGATACTTCGAATGGGTTATGGCGGGGTAATTCCTTTGGTGGACCGCGGTAAGTGAACTAAATCAATTATGGTCATTTTTTTTATTATATTCTTTATTATTCAATTACCTAATTTAACGCCAAAAAAAAAATAATACTGGCACAGAATTTCTAGTAAAATTGAATATACTATTCAATTTACAACTGCATCTTCAAGTAATTAAACTGACTTAAATGTAAATGAAGCACAACTTTCTAATAAGTGAGTGTGAACCGTCAAGCACAGTAATAACCTTTGCATCTGGCCTAATGCAAACACTTATTGAGTAGTTCTGGACTATGGTATTAAACCGCCAGCACTCGAAGAGTGTAATAGACCATTCGCGGTCTCTTGACAATTTCTGAATCATACCTGTAAAAAAAACACCCCATTTACGACGTGTTTGGTTGTTTGCTGAATATGCCATGAAGTACGAACGTTTTAAATGGTTCTTAATATAAATAAGTTATCTGATTGTTGGTTTAGTGAAATGTTATTTCTATTTTGTTTGTTAATTATATATTTCCATTTTTAAATAATATGAAAAACAATAAATTAGGAATATAACTAATGAGCCTACTTTCCTCTTCATTAAAGAAAATAATTTTTAATGAAGTTCTTTAAAGCTTTGATATCTCGTTGCCGACAATATAATTAGACAAAGAATCAAAAACATATGCAACAGTAGTGAGACAATTACAAATACATACGTGCCTTACCCAGGACACAAACCCAGTAAACCTCGTACCATAATCTAGCGGGCAACCAACTGCATTACGGAGGTCAGATTCGAGGTGTCAATTTCGGATGTAATCCGTTTTTTGTTTTGAATGATATTATTTACTTACCTAAAATATTTGCATGACTGTCATTTGAAAAATTAGTGTCTGGGCCACTTAAAACACGTAATATTATTTTGCCTACCGTAGCGCTACGTGTGTGAAGAATTTTTTGAAAATCGATTGATTGGTCCGTAAGATATTGCATAAATAATTAATTTTATTATTTAATGCTTCCTAAAAAAATTACCAACCGAAAANTGATTGGTCCGTAAGATATTGCATAAATAATTAATTTTATTATTTAATGCTTCCTAAAAAAATTACCAACCGAAAAGTTTTTGCATGCGATGTTGTCGACATGAAGTGTTTGGATAAATGAGGTTAAATTTTTTAATTCATATGACAAATTAATTAAAACATTTATATATCCGCCATTTAAAAAATTAGAATCCGGCCCTAGTTACATTATGTTACATTACATGGATTTCAGTAGCACTAATGGTGCGCCAAATTTGATATAAAATAATTTAATTGTTCTGAAAATATGGCAAAATGTTATATTTTCTCACCCAGCACTTCTTTGCAAGAAAGCTGGCATATAATGATCACTGTATGTATAATATATGATTCTNTGATTGGTCCGTAAGATATTGCATAAATAATTAATTTTATTATTTAATGCTTCCTAAAAAAATTACCAACCGAAAGGTTTTTGCATGCGATGCTGTCGACATGAAGTGTTTGGATAAATGAGGTTAAATTTTTTAATTCATATGACAAATTAATTAAAACATTTATATATCCGCCATTTAAAAAATTAGAATCCGGCCCTAGTTACATTATGTTACATTACATGGATTTCAGTAGCACTAATGGTGCGCCAAATTTGATATAAAATAATTTAATTGTTCTGAAAATATGGCAAAATGTTATATTTTCTCACCCAGCACTTCTTTGCAAGAAAGCTGGCATATAATGATCACTGTATGTATAATATATGATTCTAATGAAAACTATTAGTGTTCAAAATATTGTTTAATATTGTTGATATATTTTATAGTTATAGAAGACTTAACTAAATTATTAATATTAACACAATTAAAAAACTTTTTGCGCACAAACATGTTAGTTTACATACCCTATTGTGACACTACTTACATGTAAAATGTGTTGGGAATCAGTTGATTGGTCCTCGAGATATGCCTTAAAATCTCCATAATTTTCAAGTGACGATCTGCAATCATTGTGGACTATTAATACATTGGATTATTTCATTGATACAGTATACAAAGTTAAGTTAAAATTTGTTACATAAGGTTGTAGATATGGCATACTAAACTTAAGTGTTATCATAGGCGCCAGTCTTTAAATAAGTGTCTAGCACACTTAAAACACACAATTTAATGTAACCTACCACAGTACATTTTCTTTGCCAAATTCCCTAGGAGTCAGTTTATAGTTTACTAAGATAAACATAGAAACCTAATTTTCTCATAAATGGCTATCTTACAAAATTGCAGGAAAATGAGGCTCTGTAGACACACATTTGATGAATTTAATAGAACCCAAAAGCGTAAAACAATAATTTGAAATTGGTTTCATAGTTTTAAAAATATAGCATACTAAACGAAAATATTTATATGGCCACCTTTTTAAAAATAACTGCTTGACCCACATAGTGTTACTTGTTTGTTATATTTGGTAACAAACTAATGGTTATCTCTGTAAGTATGACATAATAATTTAATATATAATGTGATGATATCTTACAAAATGGTGGACAGGAGACCTTGTTTGGCTATATTGGTTGTAATGTATACTGCCGGCATACAAAATCAAGTTTGTATTAATAACACTGTTTCGACGTTATTGCCTACTAACGTAAACTAACCACGTGACCGTCATTTTGAAAATAAGTGTCTGAAAAGCCGAGAGGTCAAATAAAGAGCCAAAATGCTAGAGTATAGAAGTTAATAAGACTGCAATTGAAAATGTTCACAAAATATATTCCAAAATACTGTCCCTTTAAGTTAAGCCAATTACTTTAGAATATTCTGCGCTTGCCACATTCACTTGCACGTATTACGAACACGCCACATGTATCACAAAAGCATCACCAATTCACACAAACACGGTTGTATCCTGTAAACATATTCTGTGCCGTGAATCTTTGCATTATATCTCGTTTGCTTCTCTGGTGAACGAGTTCAAACAACTGAACGTGTGTAATATTATAATATCTTAATCACATGCCTCATGTATGTATCTAAACTGAACATACTATAACTTCGGAAAGCCGATACTTTCGTCTCTTTGACGCAACGTGCAAAGCCCCCGATCGTCATCAGTTCAGACACCGCCAACAACCAAGATGCGGGCAATTTACGTTAACATTAACCCCATTCTCTTTCATTATATTTAATATTTTTTTGCTGTCCTGCCATGCCGCAGTTAATTGGTGCGTCGCCGGTTCTGGGTGCGGTAGGCTCTGGGGTCAAATCCCAGGCAAGGAATGGGTGTTAATTTAAATTACGTTATCAGTAAGTTTGTAAGCCATCCCCTGATAAGCCTCCCGGCCTAACATTTGGGTATGTTAATAAAACGTTTGCAATACAATACAATACAATTTTTCATGTAGTCCTTCCTAAATGACGGACCAAAAAAAACATATATATATATCCAAATTCAGTGTTTACATGATGAAATATTAACACATAAAATATGTTTTAAAATGGTTTAATTTTCTCTAAATGATGACATTTTTAACTAAAATTTTAAATTGCCACTATATTAAATGGAAACTCTCGGCTTTGTCAGATGTCTATGTTTACTAAGTTTAGATAAATTTGGCTCTAATCTTCAAAACCTTTTCGTGCGTAAACCAATACGCACAGACACTACCAGACAGGATCGTCATCATATTTGTTTTTATTTTTTTGAAATTAGGCATAAAACAGAGAGAAAATAGGCGTGTTGATACTGCCTATTAATAAATAGTTCTCATCCAAAATGTTATTAAAGTGAGTGCAAACCAATGCAGTGCGTTGTCCCTTTGGTGTACTTGGTTTGCACGAGGCGGAGGAATAGTGTGAAAGTAGAACCAAGGCAGGGCTTTAAAATGTTGGATGAAACCGCGAATGGACTTTAAACAAGCACTCCGCATGCGCATACTCAATAATGATGGCAACGTCAGACCACAGACTCTCTTCCCGCCCCCTCTGTTATTGAGTGCGCTGTTTATAACGGCTGCGAGGCCGCCAGGGCCACACAGTTGCCGGCCGTCAGCCGCTGAAGCCGCAGCCAGAGACGACGACGCGCAACTTTCCTGCAGACGCCATGGCGCTGATCCTGCTCGGCAGCATGCTGCTGCTGGTGACGTCACTCGCGGCCGCCTCCTGCCCCGAGAAGGAGGCCATGTCCAACTTCGACCTGGAGAGGGTGAGACTCCCGACACCTCGAACCTAGGCGGCGTCCCCTTCCGCCCAAGCAGTTCCGGGTTCGAGCCCCGGCCAACCCGATTACAGGTCGGGATCCACGGTTGTGTAGTGGCTAGAGTGCTGACGCCCTCCGAGTCGAAACACGGCTCTATTCCGTGAGGAGGCGCTCCCGGACGATGCCGCTGATCGGCGGGATTTCTCTGGGATCTCCGGTTTTCTTTTCCTTGCATTCTGGCGCTTCTCCATTTCCCCCTCGCTTCATCATCATCATCTGCTCTCTAGAGCTCAGTCTCTCAAATTGTTACCAGTTTTATTTTCGCAAAATTGCCTGAACGTAAATGAACACTTTCCAGTGAAATGCAAGGCGGGGGATCCGTGTTCATTAAACTTTAATAGTAAACTTACATACTTAAAACGTTAAAAAGTTTAGTAATAAATTATTATCATGATCGGAGAGTCATTATTATTTGTACGATTTATACTCAAAAGAATATAAATACCTTGGAGTAAATTGCGTGGATTGAAATAGTTCCTGTGTTCGTCGACTGTAAAAATTTAATTGTCACTGGCCCGACGTTTATTTACACTGCTTAAAAAAAATATATTNTCCTGTGTTCGTCGACTGTAAAAATTTAATTGTCACTGGCCCGACGTTTATTTACACTGCTTAAAAAAAATATATTTCCTTTATTGTGTTTTCTTTAAAATTTATTTCCAGTTAAGCCAGATTGCAATGCTCTATTGTCGCACTGAAAACATTCCTTACTTAATGATCGACGAACGATAGATTGTTGTGAATCACTCTCAACTGCCAGACCAAAACGACAGATGGATGACTGTCAGACGGAAGGACGATTGACGGATGCGACGGGGACTATTGTGAGTCCAGCTATAAACGCCCGGGCACAAAAATTAGTCGTTAAGTGTACATGGACGCGGGGGAGTTTTTTTACGTATTCAAAGCATAGCTGCAAGGAAGCGAGGTGAGCGACACTAACACGCACGACTAGTGCCTCATCTACCCTACGTGCAGTGCGTGCAGTGTTTTTACGTCGTCCGTGCTCTGTGCTATGGCAAATAGGTCTGTAACAGTGCGACTTCATAACACGCGATGGAATCTGACTCAAAATATGCCTACGTNTCTGACTCAAAATATACCTACGTCACTGTACGTTTATCCCACCTACTTTAGAAAACTGCAAAGGTAACCTCTAAAATTACGATTTTGTTTAACATTTTCATTATTTCTGTTATACTTGATATGATAATAACAAAACCATACAGGTCATAACAATTGGTTTTTACCTTTCCTTAAGGAAAATCGCATTCCTGTAATATTTATTTACTGAAATATGCGTAAATGTGCAAACAAACCATAAAAAAATCAGAAATGCTAAATTTTAATAAGAATTCAAACATAAATTTTTTTCAAACCAAGTACAAGACTGGGCTGTAACCTCGTAATATGACAATAAATGGAGACTTATTCTAGCTTGACATATTGTGGTCGTAACAACGGGGTAGCCATCGATAAATGTACCAATTATCATGTATCTTTAGTTTAGTATTATAACACGTAAATATTCCTCTCCCCACAACACCTTCCTTAATAAACCGGCATAGCATAAGGACGTCCAAATATTTTATCAGACTTTATTTTTAATCCTTAAAGAGCGTTCATAGTAAAAATTTTTAAGCGCCTCAAGGTCACATTGCACTATAAGGAAGAATTGTGTAGGCGAAAAATAGCAAAATCAAACTTCGAGCATATTTGTTTCCTTGTAGTTTTAATGGTAATTATACGGTCTTAATACAACCATCTGTTCAGAAAATATACAGTATCGTCACTGTGTTTTAAAACACTGTTTAACAGACTAATAATTATCGGGAACAGAGGGCTACTTGCAGTAATCTTTGCTGTCTTTGACACTTTTCAACCACATGTATGTTTCATTACCCAAATTCATGAATTGCCAATAAAATCTCGACTTTTATTTCTGTCCTGAAAGAAGATTTACATTTCAATATCATTTACATATTTTAAAAATGAAAATAGACACAACTGCTTACAAATACCCATACGACAACTATCTAGGCCCCTATAGGGAGCCCTGTTTGCCATCAATTATGTATTGAAAGTACACAAAAACTCATGGCATATCTGCCACAGCGCTGACAGCGAGTCATGATAATTAGTCTTGTGTATCAACATAATATTTATAGTTCTTTTAAACATACAAAATTTGTATTGATTTTTTTCTAAACCGTGTGTTAAGGGAATAATAAGCGTAGCAATAAATCTATGTTTCTGACAATTTCATGTTGTCACTTGATCGACTGTCACTAACACTGTTCAGGCACATGGCAACGTACATTTCTTCCTGTGGATGAAATATTAGCGTTGAGCAGGAAGTAGTAAATAATAAAGCCGGGTATCCAATCGGGCGAAAATAGCCGTGGATCAGTTGTATACATAGATATTTCCGTGTCTAAAATAATCGGGATGACAGCTAGGAAAATAATTACTTCACTTGAACGACGGTATTACGCCTCTATGACGCCTTTTTTAATATAGGGGTAGGAAATATTCCGAACTGGGATTCCGAAGAGGGTAGTATGGCGGAGAGTAAGGCTTTCTCCGTGTGATTCCTTAAATCCCTGTAACGGCACTACACTATACATTTTATTATTTAAATGCGTTACAACGTTTGGTGGTGATTTATTATGAAAATTTATATTGAAAATATATCTACGGTTTATGACCTGAAGTGATAATTAAGGGATTTATGCATCCCCGAAAATGGGAAANGGCGAAAAATAGCAAAATCAAACTTCGAGCATATTTGTTTCCTTGTAGTTTTAATGGTAATTATACGGTCTTAATGCAACCATCTGTTCAGAAAATATACAGTATCGTCACTGTGTTTTAAAACACTGTTTAACAGACTAATAATTATCGGGAACAGAGGGCTACTTGCAGTAATCTTTGCTGTCTTTGACACTTTTCAACCACATGTATGTTTCATTACCCAAATTCATGAATTGCCAAAANATGTATGTTTCATTACCCAAATTCATGAATTGCCAAAAAAATCTCGACTTTTATTTCTGTCCTGAAAGAAGATTTACATTTCAATATCATTTACATATTTTAAAAATGAAAATAGACACAACTGCTTACAAATACCCATACGACAACTATCTAGGCCCCTATAGGGAGCCCTGTTTGCCATCAATTATGTATTGAAAGTACACAAAAACTCATGGCATATCTGCCACAGCGCTGACAGCGAGTCATGACAATTAGTCTTGTGTATCAACATAATATTTATAGTTCTTTTAAACATACAAAATTTGTATTGATTTTTTTCTAAACCGTGTGTTAAGGGAATAATAAGCGTAGCAATAAATCTATGTTTCTGACAATTTCATGTTGTCACTTGATCGACTGTCACTAACACTGTTCAGGCACATGGCAACGTACATTTCTTCCTGTGGATGAAATATTAGCGTTGAGCAGGAAGTAGTAAATAATAAAGCCGGGTATCCAATCGGGCGAAAATAGCCGTGGATCAGTTGTATACATAGATATTTCCGTGTCTAAAATAATCGGGATGACAGCTAGGAAAATAATTACTTCACTTGAACGACGGTATTACGCCTCTATGACGCCTTTTTTAATATAGGGGTAGGAAATATTCCGAACTGGGATTCCGAAGAGGGTAGTATGGGGGAGAGTAAGGCTTTCTCCGTGTGATTCCTTAAATCCCTGTAACGGCACTACACTATACATTTTATTATTTAAATGCGTTACAACGTTTGGTGGTGATTTATTATGAAAAATTATATTGAAAATATATCTACGGTTTATGACCTGAAGTGATAATTAAGGGATTTATGCATCCCCGAAAATGGGAAAATAAATCGTTTTTAATTAAAATGGTAAGTAAAAACAAGAGATTATGTAAAAAGCATGTGGATAGTGTATCTGTGAAATGTGATAAGTAACATCTGGAAATGTAGGCGCGTGCATCATCGACTGGCAATAGCAAAATACTTAGGACACTTGCCTATTGTAATTACAATAAATTAATATTAAAATGCTGTACCCCTGATCACTAAGTCAATTTTCAAGACAGAGACTTAATCATCATAATCAAATGTACGATAATGCCGCTTCGTTGAAACAATTTGACGTTCTCCGTTTCCTAGAAAACAGAGCCTCTTCTCTTAAAGGAAGTAGCTGCGTTCATCGCTGTGAAAGTTGTTTCTATATGGCGGTTTCTGGGTACGATACAGCATCGTGGGTTACGTTTTCAATTAACACTTCAAAACGGCTTATGTCTGCTTATAATTGAGATAATTGAGGCCTGAGATGCGCTTAACACCGCCACGCCTGGCTAGCCAGTGAATGGCTGGATTGATATAGACCATTCGCGGTTACTTCACACTTTTCTGAAGCCCTGCTAAAATTCTACTTTTGGTTACAAATTACGTATCTTTCCGCTACATGTAAACATAAAGAGTGCCATGTGAATTGTACGTTTTTACTACCAAATGCTTTATTTACTGTACGAATGTTCAAAATGTAAGACTATAACAATATTTTGGTCAGTTTTATGAGTTTTTAACAACGTCTGTATTGACAATAGCTCTAATGGTTATTATTTTACAGTGATAACATATTTACAATACCCGACATATCACTTTACACATAATACACATTAATATTTTGCAGCAACTACGTTTAACCTTGTTACAAATGTGGAAGAATGAGATGAGCTGAGTCGAGTTGAGAAGTTTTGGCGGCTCTTAACAACGAGGTCTTGAGAACCGATGAGGGTGAAAAGAGGTGAGAATGGATCAGAGCTGGAACGCAAGTTCGGAGTATATAAGAGATCCTCGAGAATTTCCGCTGACCAGCGGCATCGTCCGGCACAATTTCCTTTTGCGAATATCCGGGAGAGAACCGGCCGGGGATTGAACCTGGTTCGCCATGGTGGGAGGCGAGCGGTCTAATCGCCCAGTCACCACGGCCCCTGTAAGGGGCTATTTTGTTTAAAGGACGGCCTCAGTTGGAATAAATTTTAAAACGAAGAAGTAACCAGTACAACGATAAAGACAGAAAATTCAAGCACACAACTCGTGTCGCTTATTTTTTGTATGTAGCAGAGACAAAATTAAAAGATAGTGGTGAACATGCGCACAAATAGACCTACCGTAACTTTTGTTCCACTCATATTTATTTGCAGGTATACTTAGTGTTTACTAGGTTTATTTAATTATTTTATTTAATAATTCTTTCTGGGAATTAGTGATTTGTTGGGATTTGGGCAAACATACAAATCACATAAATTTAAGCACGTTAAACAGTGTTTCGAACACACACTTATGGTAAAGTTATAAATGTGTGATAAATAAACAGCTGTTCCTTTCAAAAAATTAATTCAGTTATAAAAAAGTTCACGATGAAAACGTATAAATTTTGCACGTCCAATATATGCAATCACACACACATTCTTACACACTGCTCCAGCGTAACGGAAAGGCAACAATACCCTTTTCTCACCCAGCGGTCACGACATACGTTACGTTTAATTTTTATTCCTGCTTTGAAAACACCGATTTATATTAACATCGTAACTTGCCTAGCTAGGTTTTAAATTAAAAACAACGTGTACACTTTTATTGTGGTAATTGTAAGTATTTCTTGGCAGGAATATAAATTAATACTTTGTTCCGCCACAAACAATATGCCATGTCATGTCGCCAGTCGCCACTTCTGCCAACTTGGGATTTGTAACCGTCCCGCTATCCCAACTAAATATATAACAATAAGTATTCAAACTTTAATATATCGTATAGGCTGTAAATAACCAAATTAAAAAATCTGGTTTTTTGCTGTAATAAGTATAAAATATGCTAAAGTTGAAAACAGGTAGATGTAAATTTCCTGCTACTTCTAGTGGTACAAAATTTCCCGGGAGTGAGAAAGGGGTGGAGAGAGAGAGAGAGAGAGAGAGAGGGAGAGAGAGAGAGAGAGAAAGAGCGACCAACTGCGCTCAACCTATTCAAGTTTCATCTCCCACTCGAACGAAAAGTAATAATACCATGTTACTAAGGCCTATGCATCGTATTTTGCTCGGATATATTTTTAACTACGACAATAAAATGTGTTTCCATAAGTGCTACCTACAATTGTTGATATTGTACTAGGCAACGTTTAATTTACAAAAAGCGTACCCAAAAAAAAAAATTTGTTTAAAACAACATTTCAACTGTGGGCTATTTCTTTCCAGCCGTGGTCAATCCACCGCTCTTTCCGTTGTTTTTAATTCGCATTGAATACCAAAGAAATATTACAAGTCGTAAAAGTTACTAAGTAAAAGTGTCATTTTTAAAAAAGTATGTTTTTTTAAGTTAATCACATTGGTATTTAAGTTTGTGGTATACAAGTTATTTAAAAAACAGGTAGACTTGTTGTTCCTTTTGGTTATTTTTCAAATGTTTGTTTCAAAACATACGAAGAAATCAGGAATAGGTTATAATGTCTGAGATGTCGTTGCTTAGTAGAGGATTGCGCACAGTAGACCTTTCATTTTAAAATGTTCTTAATTAGGCCAGTATTTTAAGTATGTTACATTTTAAACTCTCCAGTTAGAGGTACTGTGTTGTCGTTTAGTAAATAAAATTAATTTTATCAATAGAGAGAAGTGAATACATGTCAGCCATTTTAGAGCTACAATTGTGTACATAAATGAATAACGTTGGAGTTGAGAGATTGTTGGAAATAACCTGTATGATGCCCTCCATAGGGTGTGGCACTCGCACACTCAGGGTTGAACAGGCCACTGTACAGTACAGTTCTGACATGCACCTATATCCTGCGGAACTGGAACTGGCGGGGTGATGACGCAATGCAAACCCAAGCAATGGAACAGACGCCACTCGACAGCAGTCAACACGTTGTTTAATAAAACTGTGACACAATGCCTCTAACGAGATGATTTAAAATTTAATGCCCTTGCAAAACTGGCCGAATTATACATATTTCAGAATGACTGGTAGGGCAATGCTGTGCCTCACCCTATACCTTCCTGCTGCTCTTGGCTCAACCCTATGGATGTGGATAGATACGCACATGAAGTTACAGTTCTGGAGTTTTGCTATAATGATTTTGGGGAATAGCGTGGGAAACACTTGTCCAGAGCAGGTAGCCGGAATTAAACTCGCGACCTTCTGAATGCAATTCCGACGCTACGGTGTTTCTAAACGCTATTAATATTGACATTTTTTTTTACCGCAGCTGAGGTTAGTACAGCTTACGAGCAGAACATAATACGTTTTCCCTCATTTAGGCGTAGTAACATTTTCTGCCGTCAAAACGCCTGTTTTTGTTGCAACGTTGAATAAAACTGGTCTTTAATGAGAGAAAGGTAGTTCAGCGTCAATTGAAGTTATAGAATAATATATAGGATCAAACTGTTTAGGAATCGAGTCTCGAAACCTTTGACCAGATATATAGATGTGAAAACAAAACTCTTTAAATGAACCACGCATTCTTCAGCAGACTTCGTCTAGTTCAGAAAATTCTTGCTTGAAGATTATACATTGAGGGTTTGATTCGAGTGGGAGCAGTCCTATTAATTTTATCCGCATTCGGATTATGAAATTGTCTGTTTTTAGCCTACTTGCCGAAGGAAATTAAGTCTTATAAGATTACTTTCCTGTCTGTGTGACTGTGTGTATGTATGTATGTCTGCGTGTGTGTCTGTACAGGTGAGTCCACTCCTTTATATTTTTGAACGCTCAAACAGAATTTCACCTCCCTCGGTACACATATAGTACTTAATAAGGACACATTTTATAGTTTAGGACCACATCGGTAACTTACATTCTAATTAGCGGCCTTTTAACATTTAGACTGATAGGCCTTATGTCGTATCTCGGGAACCATTGACCCTTTTTAAACCAAATTTTTTTATGCTGGCAGAGCATCGTATGAGCACGAAATTTTGAAATGGATGTTATAGTTGGTGCGCGATTTTGGAAGATAGCGCCAAATGTAAAAATCAATATTTTACATTATATCTCAAAAAATTATGAAACAAATTCTTACACAATTTGGCACGTAAGTTTTACTCTGATAGACCAGGTAATCATAATCATTTAAACTTTGTTGGATACTAATTTTTAAAATTGGTGGACATACAAATATTGTAGATTTATTTGGTATATCTATAATGACATTTAATTAATTTCGACAAAATTTTCTATGCTGAAAGTATACATTACAAGCATCGTATATGCTCACACAGAGCCACTTTTTTCCGCCATTTTGTGAGATAACAGCACACGAATCAATGAATTTTTATGTCATATCTCGCAAACACTTTACCGATTCCTACCAAATTTGGCAAACAAGTAGTACTGAGGCAGATTATCTAAATTGTGTGTTTTTACTATGCCACAACCATGTCATCAATTCCATGAAATCAATTCCAAATTATCTGTTTATGGTGGCAGTATATATAAGAGATATCAACTGTAGCCACTCTTAGCATATTTTGTCCGCCATTTTGTAAGATAGCACCACATTATAAATAATTTTTTTAATACCATATCTCGGGAAACAATTGACCGAATTGTATCAAATTGGAAAAATTAGTTGTACTGCAGCATATGATGCAAAATTACATGTTTTAAGTACGTAGACTATTATTTTCAAAATTGCGAATGTAGCGTTATTTTAAGCTTAGTACCATACATCCTGGAAACCATATCATCAATTTCAGCTTATCTTTATATACTGGCGGTAGATAATATAACTATCTACTGTATCTACAGAAAGCATACTTTGACCACCATTTTTTAAGATAGTGTCATACGAATTAAAAAAAATTGTGTAATATCTCGGGAAAAAATTGGCACATTCCTATTAAATTTGGGAAACAAATAGTACTGCAGCGAGAAGTGGAAAATGGTTTGCTTTAAGTTGGTCATTCCTTTTTTTTTTTTTTTTT
>NQII01008787.1:0-64237 GCA_002778355.1 Clitarchus hookeri
ATGACAGTAGCTTCAGCAGCAAGTATAGCATCCAACACATCCACCAAAATGCCATTCATCAGTTACTGATCAAAAGAATTAGTATGTAAAGGTACACTCGTCTTTAATTTCAGCTGCTGTCAGTACCAAGTGGAACGCGACTTCTGTCTAGAGATGGACATTATTTAACGTAACAGTTATAGTAAACATTTACAATTTAGTAACATGTTACGNGCGACTTCTGTCTAGAGATGGACATTATTTAACGTAACAGTTATAGTAAACATTTACAATTTAGTAACATGTTACACAAGTAACATGTTCCATTATTTATAACATAATTTTTTGGATCATCTTCGATTGTTTCACTTAAACCTACTCTTAATNACATGTTCCATTATTTATAACATAATTTTTTGGATCATCTTCGATTGTTTCACTTAAACCTACTCTTAATAAAAAGGTATGCGTAAAAGTTATTTTTTGGAACGTCTGGCTTGAAACTGTTCAACTTCCCGCACCACACCAGGCAATTAAAACACTACACATGTGTGAAAGTTATTTTTTTGGATGTAGAGCCGACCGTTGGCACCGCACGCGTAAAAGTTATTTTTGGAATGTTTCGATTTGCAACAGTACTCATATGTAAAAGTTATTCATTAGAATGTCTTGGCTTGCAACTGTGCGCAAGCACAAACATTATTTATTGGAATGCCAAGCTTTGAAACATTAAACAATGCCATTCTTATATCCCAGAACACGAAGAAAATGCTCAACAGCCTTGGCCGCACCAAGGTACTGACAACACTTGATANTTGCAACTGTGCGCAAGCACAAACATTATTTATTGGAATGCCAAGCTTTGAAACATTAAACAATGCCATTCTTATATCCCAGAACACGAAGAAAATGCTCAACAGCCTTGGCCGCACCAAGGTACTGACAACACTTGATATCCACATTTGTTACTGGCAAATACCAGTAAAACAAGAGGATCTTCCACAAGACTGCATTTACAGCTCTAGATGGATGCTTACAGCCAGTTCAGGACCATGCCCTTTTGCTTGAAGACATCATCTACAATGTTCCAGTGCATGATGGTACAAGTTTTAGACAGCTACATAGGTGAGTTCACAATATCATATATTGATGATGATGATGTCATTTGGTCTGAGTTAAGGAAATATAATGTGCGTCATCTGCCACTTGTCCTTGAGTATCTCGCTATAAGCCCCATAACTTGTACCAAAAAAAAATTGTCATCTAGGCAAAGCAAGCATCGAATTTCTGGGCCATCTCTAGACTAAATGGTAACTACCCCACACCAGAAAAGATTTATTGACGACTATCTGCAACCTGCTACCAATAAAAAGTTACGTAAATTCTTTAGATTATGCCGCATTTCACTTAGTACTGACAGCAGGTGGAATTACTGACGAGCATTCCTTTGCATACTGATTATGCTTATCAGTAACTGACGAATGGCATTGTCGTGTATGGATTAGAGTCTATACTTCTGGCTGAAGCTACTGATGTGCAGGAGGTCAGGCAGTGTCAGTAAAAGCAGACGACACAACATGATGGCTATTGGGAGTAAGGTTGTTGTTATCTACTGCAGATGTAGGTCAAAAGTATATTTTCACATTTTTGGATCTCGTAATCGATTTACGAGTCTGAATCAGAAACAGATGTATAGAAATAAATATCCATCCCTGTTGACAACGTGTTTAGGCCTACCATTTCTTCGCAGTGCATAGCAGTGCCATTATTCCTGCCGAAACCTCTGCTGAGTGTTCAACGCGGTTCTACTACTGAAAACTAATGATTGCGGATTTTTACTGACTGTGTTATTTTTTGTATGCTACTGGTCAGTGCTGTCAGTACCAGGTGGTTTGCGGCCTTAGTAAACTGGTTATGTGAGTATGTTCAGAACTTTGCAATAATTATCGCTCGACTCACAAACCTCCTTTCACCATTACAAAAGTTTAAATGGACACAGGAACAGACACGATTCGGGGTGATAACAAGGACCGACATGTGAAATTCAGATGTCTGGAGGGCGCTAGCTTACCAGTAAAGGGAATCCTCTTGGGTTAGCATGAGTTTCTTTAGGTGGGTCGCGGTTGAAAAGGCCGATCTAAGGAACCCTTTGCCCCAAGTCTTATTATGTTATGCGATATGGCTGACATAGTCGAGGCTAGNCGATCTAAGGAACCCTTTGCCCCAAGTCTTATTATGTTATGCGATATGGCTGACATAGTCGAGGCTAGTTAAATGCCTGAACATACATATGCTTAACAGATGGGGAGATTGGGGCTCCCCAGCACACCGTTCCAGTGCACAAACATATAGCACTTCAAAAAGAGAAAATACATTGACTTACGTGATGTAGATAATGTGGCAGGTGATGTGAACCACGCTTCCACGAGTTCCTTGTGCCCACTCTGAATGCCGCAGTCACAACTACACCAGCTACACCGGGCCACACCAACTACATCAGGCCAAGAGTGCGTANTCCACGAGTTCCTTGTGCCCACTCTGAATGCCGCAGTCACAACTACACCAGCTACACCGGGCCACACCAACTACATCAGGCCAAGAGTGCGTAGTGCGGGTCGAGAAGAACGGAACTTGCACCTTCTTGCCGACAAGAATCATGCATCTCAAGAGACCGTCCTACTCAATTATTACAAGAGGTAACTCATTTAATAAATGGGTAGGATGTCCGAAACGGTGTTAACCCCGAAGCCACAGCCGTTGCGTGCCCTGGCCATTGGTCGTTGTGTCCTCGCAGCTCGCGCGGCTAAATACGACACAACACACCACCNCCTGGCCATTGGTCGTTGTGTCCTCGCAGCTCGCGCGGCTAAATACGACACAACACACCACCAGGTGACATTAACTGACTGGTAGGCCGGAGTTGAAGAGATAGGTGCCCCAAAGTGTCATCCAGTAGTGAACATAATTTTTATAAACATATTGAATACAGTCTCGGCATTCACGACTAGAGCCAGGGGTGTTTTTCATTGTATAAATCGCAATCAAGCATGGCATTACACACCCCTTTACCCAGGTGGACTTGTCCAACCCTTCAGGAGACAGTTACCTGGCAACGCTGTAGCCAGTGTAATTTAATGCATAATCAGAAGTGAAATTCAAACTCTTTTACGAAAAAATGTAGTACCTTATTTTATGTGTATTTATATAAGAGTTATTATGTTTTTCTAAAATAGAGATTGCCTATTAAGGCCTCCAACATTGTAAGAAATCATTTAGTGTGGTGACATTGCCCGTCCATTTCACAACTTTAACATTAACAGACATTTGTTAATAAACGGGGGTGTCACCAATGTGTTTAATTCAATTTGTACAATTTTTCATCATCATAATTACATCACAGAGTTACATGTTATGTTTCATTCATTCGCCATTTGACTTCGGCTCTCGCCACTCATGACGAAAGTCGACGCCATTCTGCCCAGTTCGTCTCAGCAACTGAACAAGGCCAGTGGTGTGGTCGCCCGCTCCGCGAGCCCCCTCAGTACCAGCATGTAGGCTGCAGTCACTTTCACTACAATTGTTAATATTANGTGGTCGCCCGCTCCGCGAGCCCCCTCAGTACCAGCATGTAGGCTGCAGTCACTTTCACTACAATTGTTAATATTAGTCAACCATAACATTTTTGTTATTTTAATGTACTGAGGGGAGAGCCAACCGCACTCTCACCAGAGAGTTTAATGCAATCGCGTCTCAATCTAAGACCACGTGTTTTTCACNGAGGGGAGAGCCAACCGCACTCTCACCAGAGAGTTTAATGCAATCGCGTCTCAATCTAAGACCACGTGTTTTTCACCGTTTAAGTGCTGAGTCCATTACCATGCCTCATTCATGCATTATTCAACCAAGTGAAATCAGTGTCAATTCATTGTAGGGCATCCTTCTTAGCATCACCCACATTTCTGTAGCATAATTCAGGCGTACGAGACGGCGGACAGTCTCGTCATCAGTTATAAAAGTGCAACGGTAAGTAAGTGACAACTCATCAACCAACTGACGGAGGATTACCAGGGTCCCCATGGGCCATCGATCGGTCGACCCTCATCATTAGCTCACCACTGAGTTATAGCGCAGGGCAATATAACATCAAACCAGCCCTGGGTAACTTCGCGACCACGTCACAGGTATTGGTTGGTTAAGAGAGTCCATTGCCCTTAAAGTCCCTGTGAAGCAGGAATAAAGTACACTCACACAATTTGATATCAGATCATGGATTGTAATGCAGAAAACAAATGAAATGGTACACTCGAATAAAGCTGACGTGCAGTGCAAGGCATTGCGCAGAACAAAGACATTAAAGTGAAAATAATGCTGGAGGAGCTTGAGTCTACTCCAGGAGGGAGGCGAACTTGTTGCTTCACGAAAAAAGAGAAGATGTTCCAATACAATTAAGTTTATGGAGATTAAATGTTTATTGCACAACAGTTGCTTCACCCCCGAGCCATGTGATGCCACCTGCCCTGATGCCCACTCTCACTAGACTGAGGAGGGGTTGACGAAGCGGTGGTAATGTGGGTGACACCACCCACCAAAACATAATTCCCTTGAATAAAATTTAATGAATTTAAATGGAAATACGTAACACTGATGAAGACATTACATTTACACTGCGTCAAACACTGTTGACGACATTAAAAAGAATGACAAAAATCATGTGACAATATTTTTTAATGAGAAATGTAATTTGTTTATGATTAAGTATTTTTATCACCTTAAACGAAACATATGCAAAAACTCTTTTACATGAATAACCATTTAGCATTCATTAATTAAAAATACAGTTTTAATTTATATTTAAATCAAGTGAAATTTTACTAAGAATTTTATTGTTCTTCAGTTTGGATTTCTTATCCCAATGCTACAGCTAAAACACATTATCTTAATGAATTATTCAGGGTATTTGCTAAAGACNAGTTTGGATTTCTTATCCCAATGCTACAGCTAAAACACATTATCTTAATGAATTATTCAGGGTATTTGCTAAAGACATCACTCGCAACTGGAATGTCAGTTTAATGATAGTTAAAAAACTACTAAATTATTTTTAAAAATTGAATGTGGTTTCTGAGATTCAACGACAATGTGGTTGTTGTTTCAATCCCACACTGCAGCTGTGNATTTTTAAAAATTGAATGTGGTTTCTGAGATTCAACGACAATGTGGTTGTTGTTTCAATCCCACACTGCAGCTGTGAACATGTAGGGAAATTTCTACATTAATTTTCTGGTGTGTATTAATTAATGTAACTAATTGTAGCATAGATGTTGGGTCGCTAAATTATGTTTCTCAGAAGTTACACTCTGGTTTGTTTCTGCACTGATTTGAGACGTCTGCCTTCTGCACATAGACTCTGGTCATGCTGCGCATGGCTGGTATGTGGTGAGAATAGTTCCTACCTGGGCCGGTAGATGGTGCGCGAGAGTCAACAAGGGCTGTGGGGAAAATCTGGTATACTACATGTCTATTTCAGTTAAAATTATTTACAGCCTAAATTGAAGGTGCCATGCTGGGTCGCGCAGAGCAACACTTCTGCGCTGCCGGCCTGTCCGAGTACTGAAATTTGACTGAGGGAATGACGTTGGCTTTTGCAAGGCCTTGCCAAAAGCAGGAGCAAATATATGCGAGAATTATGTGGAGCCCTCTTATGACTAAATAAAGTTATACAAAATATTCTTATACTGGGAAGGTTTGAGATTGTTGACATNTCTTATGACTAAATAAAGTTATACAAAATATTCTTATACTGGGAAGGTTTGAGATTGTTGACATACCCACCTCTAATGTAGTGTTAAATACATTGGATGTTATGATGTCGGCACATATTTCACTAAACTGAAAGATCGGATCAATATAAGTGATTCATGTTTTGGCTGTCTCTTGTGAAGGAAGGCATAGATAAATACACTCTGGCATTAATTAAAACAGATACACATTAATGAAACAATTTAGTAAAGTGTTCAACTCTTCCTGATTTTGAGAAACTCGCTAGTAGGTGGGTCCAAGTGGCCCAACTACAGAGGTCGGACCAGTCCATGCACCCAAAAGGTGTTTGGGTAGCCATCCCCGAATTATAATTTGATAAAGGAAAACCCATATAATTATTTAATGTGGGAATCAAAGCCCTTTACAGCGACACTGGATATATTTCCACAAATGTTTCACTTGTTTGGGGTGCCATAGCAATTTTCCCTTGTCTAATTTAGCCCAGGCGATGTTGCATCATCGCGAGAGATGCTGGAGGTCGTGGCTTGAGCTGCCCNATAGATAAATACACTCTGGCATTAATTAAAACAGATACACATTAATGAAACAATTTAGTAAAGTGTTCAACTCTTCCTGATTTTGAGAAACTCGCTAGTAGGTGGGTCCAAGTGGCCCAACTACAGAGGTCGGACCAGTCCATGCACCCAAAAGGTGTTTGGGTAGCCATCCCCGAATTATAATTTGATAAAGGAAAACCCATATAATTATTTAATGTGGGAATCAAAGCCCTTTACAGCGACACTGGATATATTTCCACAAATGTTTCACTTGTTTGGGGTGCCATAGCAATTTTCCCTTGTCTAATTTAGCCCAGGCGATGTTGCATCATCGCGAGAGATGCTGGAGGTCGTGGCTTGAGCTGCCCAGGAGTTCCCTCCAATAGATGGTTCTTCTTATGGCTATTGGCATTCGGGGTACATCATGCTGGAACGCTTGTTATTCGGCCCCAAGAGTTGTCTGTTGAGGTGAATAAAGCAAGATGGTCACTTAAGTTGTGTGGTTAATTATGACGAGACAGGTATGTTGCGCTCTCTTCGGCATTGCCTGTCGTTGTATTGGTTGAGTGTTTGACTTGACACGGTGTCGGCCAGGTAGTGTTGTCGACTGCGGAGGCACAAACGGCAACAAGGGCACTTGTGAACACACGGTTCGTGTCACTCAGTTTAAAACCCCTGGCATGCCATCAAATTTTTGAATGAAATTGCTTCCGAAAAGTTTGGCCAAATGTAGTGTAGTGACATCACCAAAACATCACTATCACCGCCATGTTAATAAACAGAGNTTCCGAAAAGTTTGGCCAAATGTAGTGTAGTGACATCACCAAAACATCACTATCACCGCCATGTTAATAAACAGAGAGGGGTGCATTTTACGCGAGGGATGCCATCAGAAAATTAATGAGCCTTTATGTTACNCGCCATGTTAATAAACAGAGAGGGGTGCATTTTACGCGAGGGATGCCATCAGAAAATTAATGAGCCTTTATGTTACTATATAATTCCATTAAAATAAAAATTGAATTAACATTACTTGAGCAGTCGGGGATAGTAATGCGGAAGTCGTCCTGCGACTATGTTAAGAAAAGTCAGAATATTACACAATATTCCTTTTTCGAATAGAATGGGTGCCATCTCACTGGGTGAGCACAAAGTCACAGCTCTCAGTATCATGGGCCAAATGACAACGTGGCTGTATCCCCTGACACACATGGTACACTTTTACAGGAAAACATAATATTTAGCCGGGGTATTCAGGCTCCTCAGCACACCTTAATATTACCTTTTTACCTAATAAATTAAGGATGCCTCCTTGAGGCGCCGATGACTTCCTGAATGGGGCCAGTGCCCGAGATACAACACAGGAATGAGAACTCACAAGTTTCGGTTAACTAAAGTAAATTGGATTGCCGAATAGTATACACAGTTTCATGTATGCAATGCCAATTAAAACAGACCTGACTCACAAGGCTTACCAGCGACTGCCACAAAAAAAAAGGCAAAGAAGGGCGCAAAAACTTACAATAATTATTAAACCACCAGGGTCCCTAAACTGAACTGACGGAGGGGTGCTGCGAATGCGGAGGAAGACTATTAGTAAACTAAATAAAAGGTCCAGTAAATTCTGTTAACCTATTACCATTAAGTGTTGAGAATAAAGTATGAAAGTCACCCGCGATGTGACACATGTGCAGTATCTAAGACACGAAGAATGAGACTTCTGGAGACGGCACGGGCGAGCGGCATACTTGCCGAGAGCTTGCTCCACTCTGCGCGATAATTTAATTAAATGACCCCATCAACATAGAACTTGAAATGTATACGCATAAAACACAGAAACGTTCTGAGTGAGTTTACTTTATCCTATAGAGAGTTAAGAGTTTTTAATTAAGCAATAATTTAAATACAAAACATGATTATGTGGTGCCTTGCAGAGAACATGATAAATTTAGGTCTGTTAAGTTTTGGGGCACTCTAAGACCGGAATGGTCAGGTTGAAAGAAAGACTAATCAATTCCCCTGTCACTAATTGTCTTGATTAGACACACAATTGCACTCGGAAAATTTTATAGAACAATTCAAATACCCTAGCCTTTCTACACCTCATTAAAATACACGTGTCGTGCATTTATTCTGCGATTACTTCGCAATTCCCTGAGGGTGAATTTCACAAACATTTTCCCGAGGGGGTTTATTTCTAATGCTATTTACTACACATTTTAACACTTGATTCCTATCCTAATTACATAGATCTCTCTAGGGACACCACAGGCACTCGGTTGGATCACTCGGTATCGGGTCATGACCCTTTCCCAAGTGAACAATGCGGACATGTATCGGGACGCACGACATGCGTGTTCCGTGGGCCGAACTGGTGTAGTGACTGTGGGCCGAATATGTGATGACAGTGGCCGTGCCAGACCACGCAGAAGTTGTCCACGTCAAATGTCCTCCCCTCAGTAAGGCCACTGTGACGGCGGGCAGGGGCGGCTCAAGGAGCGTGGTGCATCAGGTGACTGAGCGGTGCCTCAGCTGTGGGCGCAGATGTCTCGGCGTGATGAGTTGTACAGAGCTGGATAGCCCTGCTGCAGGGTTGCATGCCAACTGGTCTCGGTTCAAATTGTCCTTGGCAGGTGAGATCTTACTGGATTGGCGGAGTTAATCGGCTGGTTCTACACCTGCTTGGCAGGTTGGTGGCCCTGTCACCNAGGTGAGATCTTACTGGATTGGCGGAGTTAATCGGCTGGTTCTACACCTGCTTGGCAGGTTGGTGGCCCTGTCACCATCGAGATGATGCCGCTCCTACTGCTGTTGCTGCGGTACCTTTGCGGTGGCATCGATGCCGTTGAGGGTGGTATGGTCACCCCATCGAGGAGATGCTCTACATGGAACTGGACCTGGCCACCAATGAGTCGCANGCCGTTGAGGGTGGTATGGTCACCCCATCGAGGAGATGCTCTACATGGAACTGGACCTGGCCACCAATGAGTCGCATGACCTGGCAGTCTGGAACGGGGCCCCTAAGGGTGCAGATGTGACCCGGTGGGCCTACTCTGACGTCGCGGAGCTGGGTGCCACTGCATCTGGTGTTAGTTCGTTGTTCTGGGCGCTATTCTTGGATACGGGCGTCCACACGGCTCATGGCACTGCTATGGCAGCTGACGACCCAGACATCCTTGAGGGTGTCTGGGTTGGTGGACCTGGTAGTCCGCACTTGCTTGATGCTGNACCCAGACATCCTTGAGGGTGTCTGGGTTGGTGGACCTGGTAGTCCGCACTTGCTTGATGCTGGTGATTGCCATCCCGTATCGGCCATGACTACTTCGGTCTGTTGCCTCTGAATGGTATTACCTTGGGGCATGGTGGCGCCTGGTGTCGGCGCCTCCGACACAGTCTTTAGGTCATAACGATGGAATTTAACTTTCCTTTGCGCACTCATATGGATGTTGTAGTCTCTTCCCCACCCTCTGTACCACTGTATGGGGTCCACTCCAGCAGCGGGTGAACCCTGGGAAGAAATTGGCGAGGGCAGATGACTGCTGGTATTTTGCAGATAGACAAGATGTGGAATTTGCATCTCTTTCGGGGGATGTGAGGTTTCTGGCAGCCACAGTTGTACATATCATTTCTGTCATACCTTGGCTCGCTCGAACCTCTGCCGGCGGTGTCCTCATGTTTCCGTCTCTGAGGATTCTGGGTTCGTGGTCGGTTGTAAGTATGCATATTCCCCGGGTCGTGCTGGAATATGTCTGTATAATTATTCTGTGGGCGAGTGGCCCGTAGCTTCGTTCTGTAAGTTTCTCAGGCAGAACAGTATCTCTGGGAGATGGGTGGCCCAGATAGTGTGGTCATCCCCCCTGCGAATCCTGAACTGCACCTTGAACTCTTGGTTCCTTCCTTCTGTGGGATTCGTGCGGGGTTGGTACACCGCCTTTGTGCGGTGTACTGCTCTTCAATTGGTGCAGAGTTTCCGCCATCGCTTTATCCTGAACTGTGGTCTGTTGCCGGAGATGATAACCTTTGGGTTACCCCAACAGGCGAAGAAATCATTCTGGAAATCTCCTGCTACATTTTTGAGGCGTGAGCTCGGGGGTGGGGGTGATAAGCCTCGCGCCACCTGGTGCACCAATCCGTTAACACAAATAAAAATCTCTTCCCGTTTGGGGCACGGGGATATGGTACTATCAGGCCTAAGGCGATGGTCACAAAGGGTTTCAATGGTATGCAGGGTTGCTGTTGAGTAACTCCATTGGCGAGGAACATTTTCAGACATTTTCAGGTTTTACATACACATACAAATTCCCGCACTTGTCCAGTGAGCCCTGGCCTTAAATAGTGGGCTAGTACATTCCGCTTGGTTTGCGTAGCTCCTGGGTGTCTCACCAGCAGATTGGTGATATAAGTGTTCCAGGACGAATCTTCGTTCCTTCTCTGTGATGTACGTTCGCCAGTTCCCCTCTTCCTCTGTGGGTCGGGTCTCCAGGCGGTTATCGCCTGCGCACCAGTTGGCCAGCTGTTCTCTGGATTACTGCGCCTGGCGCTCCACGACCTCTGCCGAAAGTTGTTGTGCGGCGCGTATTCGTTCGCATACCACATCACTTGTTAGGTCTAGGGTGGCATTACTGATGTTTATGGTAATGTGCTGTAGCCGGGCAACCGGCCTACTGTCTGGCAGGAATAGGACTTCTCACTTGTCTTCATCATGTGCTATTTCGGTTGTACATGATGCATGGGAAAGGGTGTTGGCTAGAAGGTTTTCTTCGCCCAGAATGTGTTCCACCACGAAATCATAGGCATGTAATAACATGGACCATCACATGAGTTTGCTCAGGACAATATACATTTTATGCAGCCACATTAGACACTGATTGTTGGTCCTCGATGTGAAGCATTCGTACTCTAGGTGTTGGCGGGTGTTTTAGTGCCCATACAACAGCGAAGCCATCCCTCTCGTTCATATCGTAGTGGCATTCATGCGGGGCTAATTTTGCGCTACTGTAGCCTATGACTCTGCATTCCCCATCATCATCCTATTGAAATAGAATGGCACCAAGCTTCTATTGGCTGGTATCTGTTTGCAGATATAAAAGCCTCTTGGGGTCTAAACGGGACTGTTTGTCGAACTGTTGGAATCTGTGTTTAAATAGCTTCGAATGCGTTTTGGGCATCGTCGTTCCATTGGAAATGGCATTGTGTTGTCAACAGGGTGGTTAGTGGGGCTTTTATCGTGGCGAAGTATTGTATGAAGTGCTTTAACTAGTTTTTAAGCCCGAATATTCTTTGTAGGAGTTTGAGCGTGTTGGGTGTGGAATAGTCTTGAATTAGCCTCAATTGTTTGTGTTTTGGCTGGATACCCTTGGCATTGACCATGTGNTGTTGGGTGTGGAATAGTCTTGAATTAGCCTCAATTGTTTGTGTTTTGGCTGGATACCCTTGGCATTGACCATGTGGCCCAGGTATTGAAGACGTGTTTTCCCTACATGACATTTTCCATTGGTACATTTTAACTCATTTATAGTAAGTCGCTGCAAGACGAGGGATAGGTGTTGTACATGTTCTTCCCACATTTTTGACCATATCACAACGTCGTCTAGGTATGCGACCGTACACTCCCATATCAGGCCATCCAGGATGCGGACCATCATGCTTTGGAAGGTAGAGGGAGCGCATTTCAGCACAAGGAGTATGGCGCAAAATTGAAAATGGCGTCCATCGGGGCTGTGATTGCGATCTTGTGATGGTCTTAGGGTCGTACTGGTACTTGCCAATAGCTGCTTCTCAGGTGAAGGGAAGATAAAACCTTGACGTCCCTTATTTAGTGAAGAGTTCACACTGATTAAGGGTGGGGGCGCACTTTCGGTTACTTGGTTGAGCAGGCAGAAGTCCATGCAAAACCTACAGCGCCCGCCTTTCTTGGGGATCCAGAGTGATAGCTGAGTTGTAATTGCTTTTCGAGTGTTCTATTACCCCATCTCTAGTCATTTCCTAGATTTGTTGATTAGTGATCCTCAGGTGATAAGGATCATAATCACACAGGGTGGTCCAGAGGTGTTCAACTTTAGTGAGTGGTGTTGTGTGTTCTGCTATGCTCGTTTTTTTAAGGGGGNACACAGGGTGGTCCAGAGGTGTTCAACTTTAGTGAGTGGTGTTGTGTGTTCTGCTATGCTCGTTTTTTTAAGGGGGTCTGCCACTGCAAATACATCCCATCGTTCAGTTAGGGCTCGCTGGATCGCGTCCCTATGTTCCGCAGGTACGNGGGGTCTGCCACTGCAAATACATCCCATCGTTCAGTTAGGGCTCGCTGGATCGCGTCCCTATGTTCCGCAGGTACGGCGTGGTCAAATGTGTCTTGTTGGACAGATTGTTTACTGTTTTCTCTGCGATGCTCTATGCCGTACAACGTTGGCAATTTGGTCAAATCGAAGTGAATGCCGTCCATGGCGATTTCAATAATGGCATTGTGTTGTCTAAGACACTGTACCCATAGAATCTGCTCCTCTCGTATCTCGACAGAAACAAAGGCGATGATGTCCATAGAAAAGTCACGAATATGTATTTACACTTGGATTTCACCCAAACATTCGCTGGTCCCATTAAATGTTGCCAATTGTACGATTTGTTCATCCCTGGTGATCAGCTTTTGGCCTATTAACTCCGCCCATACGAAGTTATGCCGTTGGCGAAGCTAACCTGGCCTAGGTAATGGCCGATCTGTTTGTTATTGGTAATTTCGGGAGTTCTGGTCGTGACAATGGCGATGAGGGCGGCCCCAATTTGACCTACTCCGCCTTGTCGTTTCGCTGCGACTCACTCGCCCAGTTCGGGCACATTTTGTGCCAGTGGTATTATTTCGTCCTTACATATNTTGTCGTTTCGCTGCGACTCACTCGCCCAGTTCGGGCACATTTTGTGCCAGTGGTATTATTTCGTCCTTACATATGAGGCAGCGAGGCAGGTTTGGTGGGCCCTTCCCACTATTTACGTCCCGAATTTTGGGATTGCCCTTCATGCCACTCTTCACTTTAGACACCCGGGTGTCCACAGTATTACTCCTTGCATATGTCCACCTGCCTTTACTGCGCGCATTAAAATTTGCCGCCCTGAGCTTCTCTGTGTCTCATGCTACACTCACAGCTGATATTAGGAAGTATTCTGTACCGTTGAACATCATGGGCCGTAAGGCCGGTCAGTATTTATGTCTCACCATTTCCACGATCGTTTCGAGCGCGTCTTCCTCTGGGAGATGTGGATAATGTCTGTAGGCTAGACTTAACTTTCAGCTTACGAATATGTCCAGGTATTCAGTGGCGCCTTGTTCTTCGGTAAACAGGGAGACCTGTTGTTTTAACGTGGTATATGTGTTCGCATATCTGGACNTTCAGTGGCGCCTTGTTCTTCGGTAAACAGGGAGACCTGTTGTTTTAACGTGGTATATGTGTTCGCATATCTGGACGTAAATTTGTGTACGAATTGTCTCGAGGACATGTAGTCTGTGGCGGACCCCCACCATGCTTTTGCTTCCCTAAGTANGTAAATTTGTGTACGAATTGTCTCGAGGACATGTAGTCTGTGGCGGACCCCCACCATGCTTTTGCTTCCCTAAGTAGCTGGTTCCCGATGACACTCGCCCACTCTTCCCCGTTAACCCCGTACCATTGTAATCTGGTAGTGCACTCTTCAAGGAACGTGCGTGTGTCCTCAGCTGTCTGGCCGGAAAAGATTGGGAGTGTCTGAAATATGGCAGGTGCCACGTAATTCCGCCCAGTTAGGCTTGTCCTGTATTCGGTGGCTGATGGCTTCGGTGTTTCGAACTGTTTCCCGTCGGCACCTGTCATTCCCTGCCATGCAGGCATGGATGGCACGAGTTCCATTCGCTGGGTTTGTTGGTAATGNTCCCGTCGGCACCTGTCATTCCCTGCCATGCAGGCATGGATGGCACGAGTTCCATTCGCTGGGTTTGTTGGTAATGTAATCTCAGCATAGGTTGGGTGAACACGTCAATTTCCCTTTTTATTCCTGTTTGTTTTGGTGTGGTCCCGTATCATGCTGTGCACTTACGTTGACACTGTTTCCACTTAAATGTTTCCTTGCGGACCGNTGTTTTGGTGTGGTCCCGTATCATGCTGTGCACTTACGTTGACACTGTTTCCACTTAAATGTTTCCTTGCGGACCGCCTGCCATTCCCCCACGGACACACGTGGGGTGAAAACTCGCGTTACACTCTTTGCAGTTTATGCATGTCTTTTCGGGGTTCACATAATATGCTGTCCAACACATTGAACCCTGGTTGTTGTTTGGGTACTTATCGGTTGCTGGCTGAAGCTCGTACACTGAGAGTTCTGGCTGGCATGTTATCCACTGTTCCATGCATTGCAAACACTGGAACTGATGGTGCCGCAAGGTAATCGATTCTGCGTGTTGCAAGCAACTCATGTATTATGCGTTGGCATGTAGCATAGCGCACAGAGTCTGTGACAACACCTGCACACGTGGATTGCGCGCAGCGGTAGGTGATCACTGTGGAAGCAAGAAGTGGCAGGAAGTATGCATCGTATTCGGTCGGCGGGCACCTGCATATACATGAGCGTATTATATATTTGTCGAAAGGACCGAGTGTTCGGGGTTTTACGCAGTGATCACACTTCCGACAGGTGGGTGGTACAGTTGGATTGTATTCCATTTCTCAACAGTCTTTGGTATATCAGGCTTAGCGGTTGCACATGGAACACACGGGCGATGCGACGCGGTAACCCGGTCCTTAGTTGTAATAGCGGACCATCTTCCCGGAAGTCAGTGGCCTTTACTGTTCACAGGCTCCTCGCGCACATTAAGCTCCAGTCGGCTGTGATGTCAGAGTCCATTGTCCTGTGCAGGCCAGACCTACACCACAAAATGATGGTGCATACCGCATTCCTCCTGCTCAAGCAGCACAAATGGAGAATTTAAAGTCCGACTGTCTTTTATTCTCCGGATTTGCACACACGTGTTTGTTATGCTTTAATTTTGCCATACCTAGTTGGGGAAGCCATTTAACATTATCTGAGTAGTCGGGGATAGTAATGCAGACTTCATCCTGCGACTATGTTAAGAAAAGTGAGAATATTACACAATATACCTTTTTCGAATAAAATGGGTACCAGCTCACTGGGTGAGCACGAAGTCACAGTTCTCAGTATTATGAGTCGAATGACCTCGTTGCTGTATCCCATGACACACACTTGAGGCATCGATGACTTCATGGATAGGCCCAGGGCCCGAGATACAACACAGAAATGAGAACTCACAAGTTTTGGTTAACTAAAGTAAATTGCATTGCCGAATAGTAAACACAGTTTCATGTATGCAATGCCAATTAAAGCGGACCTGACTCACAAGGCCTGCCAGTGGCCGTTACTATACTAAAATGCCATAGATGGCACAAAAACTTGCAAGAGTAACTAAACCTCCGGTGTCGGAAAATGAGCTGATGGAGGGGTGCTGCGAATGCGAGGAAGTCTGTTGATAAATTAAATAAAATCTCCATTAAATTACTTTAATCTATTGCAATTAAGTGTTCAGAATAAAGTGTGAGAGTCCCCTGCGATGCGGCGCACATGCAGCACCTAAGACCCGTGGAATCAGACTGCCGGAGATGGCGCGAGGCAGCGGTGTCCTTGCCGAGAGCTTGCTAAACTCGGCGAGGAAATTTAATTAACTGACCTCATTAACATAGAACTTGAAAAATATGCACATTAAACACTGAAACATTCTGAGTGAATTTTCTTAATCCTGTAGAGAGTTAAGAACTTTTAATTATGCACTAATTAAAATACAAAACATGAGTATGTAGTGTCTTTCAGAGAACATGAGAAATTTAGGTCTGTTAAGTTTTGGGGCACTCTAAGACCGGAATGGTCAGGTTGAAAGAAAGACTAATCAATTCCTTTGTCACTAATTGTCTTGATTAGACACACAATTGCACTCGGAAAATTATATGGAACAATTCAAATACCCTAGCCTTTATACACCTCATTAAAATGGACGTGTCGTACATTTATTCTGCGATTTCTTCGCAATCCCCTAAGGGCAAATTTTACGAACATTTGCCAGTGGGCGATAAATTTTAATGCTATTTAATACACATTCTAACACTTGATTACTATCCTAATTACACAGATCTCTCTAGGGACACCACAGGCACTCGGTTGGATCACTCGGTATCGGGTCATGACCGCTTCCCAAGTGAACGATGCGGACATGTATCGGGATGCACGCCGTGCATGTTCCGCGGGCCGGTCTGGTGCAGCGACTATGGGCCGATGACGTGATGACAGTGGCCGTGCCCGACCATGCAGGAGTGGTCTACATCATATTTTAATATCATAACAGGTAAACATTAACCAAACACCTTGTGATCATAATCAGCTCCCATCAATTTTAGTCTCGTTATATCCTAAACATTGCTACTCCCTCACTTACATTGTGGCCTCGCATAACTTTGAGTGCGAGTGTTTACTGGAAATTTGTTTTTTAAATCTCCTGTATGCACTTTTCAACAAGCCACAAAGCATCACACGGTGGAAACAATATGTGAATCTACCATCACTGTGTGGAAATGCGATTTAGAGAGTCACCACTATTTTAGTCTGTAGTGACCAGTGTGAATATGCTATTCTCGGAATCCTGTGGTTCACCAAAAATGCCAGCTTGGAATGAGCGCCTGCAGGATGTACATTGTTTGCAATGATCAATAAACTCTTTACAACTATGAGACACATTTTACTGGTTGTGCCATTTCCATTCAGCTGGAAAACCCTGACGATGCTGCTCTGGACGAATTTCACGAATCTTTACAACCTGTGCTGGCTGAGATATTTGACGTCTTTACAATTGCCGATCCTTTAAATTGAANGAATTTCACGAATCTTTACAACCTGTGCTGGCTGAGATATTTGACGTCTTTACAATTGCCGATCCTTTAAATTGAACAATATTGACAGAACATTCATTCACCACCATCCACAGCCAGTCAGTGTACACTTTGCCACTCATTTATTTAAAGTTACAAAGAATAATTATTAAGCAACAAATACAGACAATTCTTCATGAAGAAATGACTGAATCAACACAATTCGGTAAAACTCTATCATCAGCTAAAAAGGACAATCGACTAAAGGCATTATAGTGTAGACTTTGGACCAATAAATCGAATTATTTAAAGCATACTACTCCCTTAAATAAGAGTTAAAGATACCTTAAACATCTAGGACAATATGAAAATAATGTCATTACTCGATTTAGATAGTGGATTCTGGCAAATTCCTGCGTTCCTGCAAAATTTGAGAACCAATCCAAAACAGCTTCCAGAGTTAAAAAAAAAGGAGAAATTTTCAGTTTAATGCATTTCCATTNGAGAACCAATCCAAAACAGCTTCCAGAGTTAAAAAAAAAGGAGAAATTTTCAGTTTAATGCATTTCCATTTTGTTTGTCTCAATTATGCACACTCCACTTTTAAAGACATGATGACTATCCGAATACTAGGTAATTTCGTAAGTGACTTCACCTTAGTCTACTCGAACATGTAATCAAATGCTCAAATGTGCATCATTTATCAGTCATGCTGGAATGCCTCACCTATGCCAACTATAAGTGACATATTGGTAAGACGTATGTAGACTTTTGGGAAATCTCATGTATGCAAATTGAAACTGCTCCAAAGCCTAAAATACAGTGCACCATTGCAGAATATGAACCAACTCGGATCCTCAAGTGATTGCACAATTTTTTCGGAAATATTAATTGGCTTTGTGAGTACATCAGAGACTTTGCAATCCTCACTGCCCATCTTATGGGCATATCATTTCCTAGACAATGCTTTGTTTGGTCTGAAGAAGCACAAGCTGGTTTTGAAGAGAATTCAATTTGCTTCTGGGAGTNTTTCCTAGACAATGCTTTGTTTGGTCTGAAGAAGCACAAGCTGGTTTTGAAGAGAATTCAATTTGCTTCTGGGAGTGCACTGCCCTCGGACGATACAACGCGAGTAAACATCTATACCTTCAGACATACACAATTGAGAAAGCATTGGGTGTNGCACTGCCCTCGGACGATACAACGCGAGTAAACATCTATACCTTCAGACATACACAATTGAGAAAGCATTGGGTGTCATTTTGTTACAATATAAAGTGCCTTGTAAACACCACATAATTGATTATAGTATTGTTAAGTTCGGGCCCACAGAGACATTGGTAGAGTACATTGAAATTCGCACACAGAAGTCGTCATGCAGGACACCTGGGTGTGAAACNTTGGTAGAGTACATTGAAATTCGCACACAGAAGTCGTCATGCAGGACACCTGGGTGTGAAACAATCAAAGCTCAAAATTTTATGTCACTTCCACTTGCCAGGTCTGTCATGCAATGTCTCGAAATTTGTATGAAATTGTGTACTGCGCAACCACTACAAGTCCTGCTGACAACAATAGCCATGACTACCGAAGGCGCCATTCGAGACAGTTGCGTTATTTGATATCATGGAATAGTAACTTCGTATGTATTGTTGCAACTTGCCAGGGGCATATGCGAGTTTAAGAGGGGTTTAGGTCTTCGAGAAATTAAAAGAGCTGTATTGTTTTCTTATTGATTAAAAACATTATAAAATACACAAAGCTATTATTCACAACAGTAAAATTCCTCTCCATTTTTAACACGTATTATTACCATTAGTGAATGCAATATTTAATGCCAATCTCTATTGTAATTAATTTTCTTATCACTGTATATATATATATCTTCTTGATCATCAGTGGTTAATTACACATGTATGATCAAACATCTACTACCATACATATTAANTATATATATATATCTTCTTGATCATCAGTGGTTAATTACACATGTATGATCAAACATCTACTACCATACATATTAACACCTGACCAAATATCTGTCAATCACACATCCAGTCCCACTTTTCCATGGTCCAGCCAGTCAGTCACGCTCCTTCCTCTCCCGACGCTCACAGACTACACTCGCTGGTCACTGCATCGCTCGTCACCTGATCATGCCACACACCTGGCGTTAAAGCCGTCCCTCACGATACCCACTTTCTGCTACCTTCTGTTATACCCATGGGCACAAAAGAAGGCATAATAGTTTCTATAGCAGAAGAGAAGAAAGAATGTGTTGGCTGAGTGGTTGGACTGCTCGCGGCTCCTGTAGTTAGGAGAGGAGGAAATGTTGGTTGTTGGCAGACAGGGGAGCAGCGACGGCAGCCNGACTGCTCGCGGCTCCTGTAGTTAGGAGAGGAGGAAATGTTGGTTGTTGGCAGACAGGGGAGCAGCGACGGCAGCCCCAGCAGTAGCCCCATCCCTGGCTTCCTCCCTGGAGAACGACCCTGCCTACCGATAAAGTATGTCTGAGTTCCCCAAGAGCACAGAAAAGTTGATAGCTGGTCCTTATGAGAAGTGCATGTANCCTACCGATAAAGTATGTCTGAGTTCCCCAAGAGCACAGAAAAGTTGATAGCTGGTCCTTATGAGAAGTGCATGTATCGATTGAACACAAGGAAACCCTGGTACTGTATTGAGTTTAGTGTAAGTACTAGTAACTGCGCCAGAAGAGCAAGTGAACGCCTTCACAACATCACCAAACAAAGGGCCCACCTCCCACGAATCTCCATGATATCGAGGTTACACTGACAGTATTACCCTACAAGGACACCATACCAACATGTGACATCGACCACGGCATCTTCTCTGTAGTNAGGTTACACTGACAGTATTACCCTACAAGGACACCATACCAACATGTGACATCGACCACGGCATCTTCTCTGTAGCACATGCATACACAACGAAGGCACCATCGTCAAGCTCATCCAAGATATTTAATACTGCTGGCTCTACACTCCAGTATNACGAAGGCACCATCGTCAAGCTCATCCAAGATATTTAATACTGCTGGCTCTACACTCCAGTATACATCTACTATGCAGCATATGAAACTTAAATACGCCCAGTGAAAGAGACACTCGGTGAGCAGACGGATGTCCTGAAACACAAGACTAAACCTGCCATCGACAGCAGAATCAAGCCTGCATACAGACCTGCTGCCAACCCCATTGCAACACCGAGAAACGCGGGCCACTCCCTTCCCAAGCACAGTGGCCNCCTGCATACAGACCTGCTGCCAACCCCATTGCAACACCGAGAAACGCGGGCCACTCCCTTCCCAAGCACAGTGGCCTGCGGTGAAGATCCATCCTGCCGTATTAATAAAGAAGAGGGTGGCCCAGAAGACACAGCCGTCACTTGTCAGCCAGCCCCAGCAGCGGCCACGAGAAGCCACTAAGATTAGCATTCGAGAGTCCTGCCATTTTGTTGATGTGCGGGGCAGCTACAGTGTCAGGGTCCTTCCAATGCGAAGCGGGTTCCATTCCCGGTGGGGTTACTGCCAGATTTTCGCATGTGGGAATAGTGCTGGACGATGCCGCTGAACGGCAGGTTTCCTCGGGGATCCTCAGTTTCTCTCGTCCTTGCATTTCGGTGCTGTCCCTTGCCTCGCTTCACCCTCATTTGCTCTCAAGACCTCGATGTTAAGGAGGATAAGTCCCTGCCATCTTGGATTTTANCTTGCCTCGCTTCACCCTCATTTGCTCTCAAGACCTCGATGTTAAGGAGGATAAGTCCCTGCCATCTTGGATTTTAATTTTTTTAGCCATAAGTTACATTTAAGAATTTCTAATGGAATTTATTGCTTGACAAAGCATAAATAATACATTTTAAAGCTTTATTAAACTAATACATCTCTACTGCCTTTATTAATTGCTGACTAGTGACTACATGCAAGAAAAATTAATTTATTTCTTGTGGGAGGTTACAGAGCTGATACTGACTAGAGTACCGAAGCAATAAAGGTTTTATAACATGTGNTAATTTATTTCTTGTGGGAGGTTACAGAGCTGATACTGACTAGAGTACCGAAGCAATAAAGGTTTTATAACATGTGCAAAGCATTGCGCTATGGCTAGTTTGATGACCAAAATAAATTACAAAATCTGTGAAGCAAGTTACGGCAGAAAATCTGTAAATCCAAGATGGCGGGGAGTGATACATCTTAAGAGCCGTTCAAACATCTCTACTACACTACAGTGTCAGGGCCTCANAATCCAAGATGGCGGGGAGTGATACATCTTAAGAGCCGTTCAAACATCTCTACTACACTACAGTGTCAGGGCCTCAGCTGGAAATGCGGCCACTGCTCTTCACGATGAGGGACACATCACCCGGAGCGCTGATAGCTGATACAGGACAAGACAATAGGAAGATCCAGTTGCCTCAACTGGACGACATTTAAAACAAGAGAAGAAGCCACTCGGCTGCCAGAGGCGGGACTGCACCTACAAGACCAGCACCTAAAAGCCGAGGATTCTCACCCTCGATCCCTCAAGAAAGCAGAGAACACCACACTTATATTATATTCGTGGTTTCTTCCCACTTTTAAAATCAAACCTTTGAAAAATCACCCCATGTATGTCGTGCTTGGTTGATTCCCAAATATGTCATGTATCATAAGTATTTTATACTTTTGTTAATATAAAAGTACCTTATTCTTTGATAAATTGAACTTTTACTTATATTTTATCTATAAGTTATAATATTTCATTTATAATTTTCATGATTTAAAGCAAGGAGAAAATAGATATTTAGGTAATACTTAGTATGAATGCGGTGTGCTGTCCCTTTAGTGTAATGTTCTAGACCCTGATAAGCTTTGTTTGCNTTAGGTAATACTTAGTATGAATGCGGTGTGCTGTCCCTTTAGTGTAATGTTCTAGACCCTGATAAGCTTTGTTTGCATGAGCCGGAGGAATATAGTGTAAGTAGAACTTTAGCAGGGCTTCAGAAAAGTTTGAAGTAACCGTGAATGAACTATAAAGTCCCTAGACAGGGGCGGGGCAGTGCTGGATATGCTAACTCAACTAGCGCTGCTCTTATATTAGGAATACAAGGCCGCGTTAGGTCTAGTCATGGTTCCCGGGAAAGGAAGGGTGGACAGCGGCTGGTGGGTTTAGCGAANGAATACAAGGCCGCGTTAGGTCTAGTCATGGTTCCCGGGAAAGGAAGGGTGGACAGCGGCTGGTGGGTTTAGCGAATAGAACATGCTCTCCAATAACACAATAGCAGCAACCTAGCTCAGGGGTCGGAAAGTAATTTATAGTGGCGTCCTAGTAATAATAGATTTTTTTTTTTTTTTCGATTTGGAGGGGAAAAAAATTTTTATACACTACAAGTAATTTGTAATTTATTTTCGCAGAAGGGAACGTGAATTATGAAAATGCAATTTCTAAGGACCTCAAAGATTTTTATAACAAAAATTAACTGAATTTTTTTTGTCATTTTTATACTGTATTTCAAATTATTCCCTACATAAAACTTACATTAAATTGGGAATACTTATTACTCGGATGACATTTACATCTCTTATAGAAATAAATGAATTTTTAATTAAAAAATCACATGGTTATCGCTTGCGCTGATTACGGAATACTTGTAAATACGAAAAAACTTTGTGGTTATGGCTTGCGCTGCTTATGGGATGTTTATATATACGGAAAAACCGCCTGGTTATCGCTTGCTCTGCTTACAGAATACATGTAAGTACGGAAATACATGCACCCACATGTACCGGCGCAGAAATAAATTTCTCTTCTTGAGAATAGCAAACTTTTATTTAAGAATATATTGAGAGTTAAAGTAAGGTATTTTATGATTTGGCAGTGCCATTTCCGCCCTCCGAGGCCGGGGTTCGGACCGTGATCCGCCTGTTGCCGATCGCTACCATAGTTAATACAGCAACACGACAAACCACGCAAAAATACACACGAAATAACAGCGCCCGGGCCGGATAAGTTCGCCAATCGTTCCTGGACGGATTCGAACAGGACTGCTTTTCACAACTCTCGATCACGTTCAGACAAGGTACTGCTTGTTGGGCTAAACACACGAGATACGAACAAACTGACATACCGAACAACTAAATAAAACACTTAAGATTACCGTAAAA
Organism: Clitarchus hookeri; assembly: GCA_002778355.1. NCBI lineage: Eukaryota > Metazoa > Arthropoda > Insecta > Phasmatodea > Phasmatidae > Clitarchus > Clitarchus hookeri. The sequence continues at coordinate 23,346 of NQII01008787.1, forward strand.
GCCACGATAAACATCCATTAACACCAACAGAAACATAGAAACAATNACTAAATAAAACACTTAAGATTACCGTAAAAGCCACGATAAACATCCATTAACACCAACAGAAACATAGAAACAATGTAAACACTTAAATAACCAATGCAAAAACAATATTTCCACAATTAATTAAATCTAACGTATCTGTATAAGCACAAANGTAAACACTTAAATAACCAATGCAAAAACAATATTTCCACAATTAATTAAATCTAACGTATCTGTATAAGCACAAAATAAAAAGAACACAGAACCGTTCCGGCGAGTTCCTTGCTGAACTTCAGGAGACAAAAATGCCAGTTTTTCATAATCCCCCTCTTTCCCCACAAAACCCGCTTTCGGAGCCAATGGTCATGGTATTTTTCGCACATTCCTGTTCAAAACTTGGGGATTCTGGCTGTACCTGGTATTCGAGAAGGACGTGGCCACTTCCATTGTGTCTGAAATTATGAGGCGCTAACTATCATAAGCGCTACAACAAACCAGTATTTACGGAATTATGCAACATTAATCATTCCAATCAATGATCAAAATTTGCGAGTTTGTAACATCATGTTCCAAACTTGCATATTTAATTTTAACAAGGGAAACGCAGAAACTACTCAGCCACAAGCAAGGGTATTTTTAATATATTGATGATACATGTCCGCCATTATCCGTTAAGCGCTTCAGCGACAGCTTGCCACGTGAAACTATTGTAATGTTGTCGGTGGCGCGTTCGGCCACCATATTTGTAATGTTCCACATCAAAGTATGACGAATGGAAATTACCANGTAATGTTGTCGGTGGCGCGTTCGGCCACCATATTTGTAATGTTCCACATCAAAGTATGACGAATGGAAATTACCACTCGGTTGCCTCAGTTGGTAGTAACACGAAACTTTAAAGGCGCCAATAAATATAAAAAAGTCCAATGTTTGTTTATTACTCGGTACTTTTATTTATCCATCCNCGAAACTTTAAAGGCGCCAATAAATATAAAAAAGTCCAATGTTTGTTTATTACTCGGTACTTTTATTTATCCATCCAAGAAACAGTTTACATGCACTCGTCAGGTACGCAGAGTACGAACCGGTTTACAGGAAAACCGACAGACAGCAGCGCCAATGTCGTTTAATTACTCATTTACGGCTCGAAAACTTGCCTCGCAATAAAATACAGAGGCAGAGACCTCCCACACTAGCGCAGGGAGAAATAAACAAGTACGTTCTAGTTTCCCTTAGCGCCACGCCCGACGCCGTCTCGGCGAGTACTCGTTAACGATTGCCGGTTGTTGCATATCTCTCCAGGCGACAGACACACAGAGTATTTATGCCTGCGCGCCTATCGCCTCCCTTCACTCCAAATAAGGGTATCGCTGCAGGCCCATCCGAACTGCATCATCATCGGTAAAAAATGATCAAATCTTCTAGAATAAAAACCGTCCTCCTGCAGTTCGGAAAACTTGCGCGTAGCCATCCAAACTGCATCGTAGGTAAAAGATGATCCAAACCTTCTAGAACACAGGCTGTTGACGCAGTTTGGAAAAGCTTCTCTCTCTAGTGCTGACGCGTAACAAAAACTACGACTTTCGAAACGGCAAACGGATGCCCGATAAACGAACTACTACGATAAACAAACTACCTCAGCTTTAATTTTGAATCCCGATAAAATATTACGAAGCTTCGCAAAACGAAAGAACATGAACTGCGTATCCCGATAATTAATACATTGCGTCGTTACACTATGCGTGAGTATGGCACGAAATACTAATAGTCCACTTTTATTTTTTAGTCTCTAAGAGTAAAAATCATAAAATATTATACTGTAAAAAGGTTTTTTAAAACCACCGCTTTACAAAATGTTTTAAAAGTAATAATTGTGATATCGGCCTAAATGGTTGCTTTGGAATAATTCCTTTACATAACTATAAATAAAAGCGTTGGGCGTTAATAATGATTATTAAAAGGAGTGGATAAGCTAAATGCTGAACTGCATGTNTAACTATAAATAAAAGCGTTGGGCGTTAATAATGATTATTAAAAGGAGTGGATAAGCTAAATGCTGAACTGCATGTTTTTGACTATAATGTTAGTCTGGTTAGATATCTAAACCCACTTTGAATTGAGCAATCAAATTGTGGAGGAGGGGAGGGAAGGAAACTAGCTATGTGCTCCCTCTGGAATCTTCATTCGAAACTTAAAGATACAGTCTCCAAGAAATGTTGAAAACTTATCCGATTACAATAAAACAGTTCCTATCACGCGATGATAAAATGATTAACTCATTATTATATTAATGATATAAAAATTTATCAGTCACAGTAACATATTCTTTATGCTGCGGTTTTCATGACAGTAAAATTTNTAACTATAAATAAAAGCGTTGGGCGTTAATAATGATTATTAAAAGGAGTGGATAAGCTAAATGCTGAACTGCATGGTTTTGACTATAATGTTAGTCTGGTTAGATATCTAAACCCACTTTGAATTGAGCAATTAAATTGTGGAGGAGGGGAGGGAAGGAAACTAGCTATGTGCTCCCTCTGGAACCTTCATTCGAAACTCAAAGATACAGCCTCCAAGAAATGTTGAAAACTTATCCGATTACAATAAAACAGTTCCTATCACGCGATGATAAAATGATTAACTCATTGTNACAATAAAACAGTTCCTATCACGCGATGATAAAATGATTAACTCATTATTATATTAATGATATAAAAATTTATCAGTCACAGTAACATATTCTTTATGCTGCGGTTTTCATGACAGTAAAATTTATTAAATATACAAATAAACAGAAATGGCTACCTTCCGGTATCGGGAATAGAAACTAGGTTGCTTTCATATGCACTTCCTTTGCTTAAATGTTCTTGACTTATAATGGCTGAAGATGCCAGTTATCTTTAGAAATAGCATTTTGAGAAATATAAGTTTATATATTTTCTTTTACAGCATCCATTATGAGTGGTATATTTTTTTTAGTAATATGACGGAATTCTTCTAAGGCTATCAATTAAGCAGATTTAAATTTTTGAAAAAAAATATTTTTATGCAGATTAACAAAAGGTTGGCTAAAAAAATACTTTTTATAATATATTTTANGCCAGTTATCTTTAGAAATAGCATTTTGAGAAATATAAGTTTATATATTTTCTTTTACAGCATCCATTATGAGTGTTATATTTTTTTTAGTAATATGACGGAATTCTTCTAAGGCTATCAATTAAGCAGATATAAAATTTTTGAAAAAAAATATTTTTATGCAGATTAACAAAAGGTTGGCTAAAAAAATACTTTTTATAATATATTTTANAAATTTTTGAAAAAAAATATTTTTATGCAGATTAACAAAAGGTTGGCTAAAAAAATACTTTTTATAATATATTTTATATTGTTTTACGAATCGGCGAAGCACTTTTTGAACACGGTGTTGATGTTTACTGGTGACTCCCGAAGGTATGGGATAAGAGAAGCTGAAATATCGCCATGCCTGTAAAACGAGAAAATAAACATGTTAGTTGAGCTTTTACGACCAGGTTCCCGTGGTCGTGTTAAAACCAGCGACCTTCACACGTTCACACGCAAGCCTTCGTCTACACGACCGCACGAATAGTTTACACGTAGCCACGCAGGATACAGATGAAGAGCCTCAAGATTTCATGCCGTGAGCAGGCAATTTTTTTTCCTTCATGTTACCGTAAGCTAAGGACTTAGCTGGGGCTACTCGCAGATGATCTACGCCACACTGCCATGACGACAACATTAAACACACGTGGCTTCTTTGAGTGTTTCTTGCAGTGGATAAAAGTAATTAATGAAAAATAAAATATTTTTGGCATGCACCATCTTGAAGCTCTGTTTTACGTCGGAGCGAACTTGGGATCTGACATGCAGTCATACAGAGAACAAAGTAGAAATAAGCTGTTGTCAGTAGGTTTGTACACACAATACAAAGATAATTACGCAGAAATAATTTAGTCACCAAAACTTCGAGAAAGGAACAAAAACCACAGTGACTATCGTACAGTGACGGCAGAACGTCCGGGTGTACACGAACAAATAACCGTGACAAATACAGCGAAGATATCATAAACGCAGACTACATTATAGGAGCAGAATAGATAAAGACATCACAACCTAAATAGTACAAGGAAGGAATAACTAGGTCCCCCACGACGAATCAGACGTGTGTGTGTATATATATATAANACAACCTAAATAGTACAAGGAAGGAATAACTAGGTCCCCCACGACGAATCAGACGTGTGTGTGTATATATATATAAATTCTAGTAATAAAATATTTGGGAAGGTTATCTAGCATTTTTAAATTTAAGTTGACGCTAGACNTATATATATATAAATTCTAGTAATAAAATATTTGGGAAGGTTATCTAGCATTTTTAAATTTAAGTTGACGCTAGACACAACAAAGTCGGAAGTTAGCAGCATGTATACCTTCTATACGTAACAAGAGGTTGCATACCACGAAGGGGAACGGAATTGGCGATAAAATGTGAACACTTCTGGCAGCCTCTGATACTCAATTAACGACAGACCATCTTCCACGCAGCTGACGCACGTGCACTAGTGGAACCCACGTGCCTCGAGTTTACAGTGTCCCGCGTGCAGGCGCTCTCCGCAAGACGCGCCGTGTTCCTTTCGCCTTCGCGATATGCAACTTGCCGTGCACGCAGGCACGTACAGCTGCGGACGGCCCCTGCGCGGGTTTGCCTAACTTCAGTTTACGTTAAACATANAGGCACGTACAGCTGCGGACGGCCCCTGCGCGGGTTTGCCTAACTTCAGTTTACGTTAAACATAAAAAAAAAAAAAACTGGATGACCTTACCAAAAAATGTTGTTACTAGGATTTTCTCATATTAATCCGTTTATGTTGTANACTGGATGACCTTACCAAAAAATGTTGTTACTAGGATTTTCTCATATTAATCCGTTTATGTTGTAGTGAATTTCGACATGCTGGGGAGAAAAAACTTTTCTTCACACACACACACACACACACACACACACACACACACACACACATACGTACACGCTTATACACAATATGTTCGGAAACTCAGTTTCCAAACTCCAGACGTAGTTATTTTGGACCAATAGTAACACCAACGCCCCATACACTCATATCCGGAAACGTATTTCTGTATCAAATTACTGTGTTCAAATTTGCGGCTTATAAAACCTGCAGAACAAGGCGGTGCGATAATGTGAGTATGAACACGTTGCATAAGAAGTAGTCGCGCGACATTAAACTAACGCATACGCAGCGTCATGCTGCGCCTACTTCCTATGCAACTTGTCCTACACGCATGACCGCACCGCCTCGTTCTCCAGGCTTTGCGCGCCGGAACTTTGAACGCAATGTTTTTGGTATAAAAATTCGCTCCCGGTTACAAGTGCACAGGGCTTATGTGTTACTTTGGGTCCGCAGAAACTGTGTCTGGACTTTGGGCACTGAGTTTCCAGAATATTCTGTGTATTTTGTTAAAGTATTTCCAGTAAACTTGGATGGCAACGGAAGTTTTTATAATCTAGTCGGAGATTATTCACACTTTTTGAATAGAAGACTTTGAAAATTCGNTTGGATGGCAACGGAAGTTTTTATAATCTAGTCGGAGATTATTCACACTTTTTGAATAGAAGACTTTGAAAATTCGCCCCGTGTGTGCTGCACTTCGTTGTTTCCTGAATAAGTCAAGCAACACAAGCTTTTTATACTCCCGTCAACATAAACGTACCCTATTTTTTGGGTAAAATTGAATTTTTACTTATATTTTATTTAAAAATGATTACTAATATGGAAGTTAACAGTCAGAAAATAGGTNGGGTAAAATTGAATTTTTACTTATATTTTATTTAAAAATGATTACTAATATGGAAGTTAACAGTCAGAAAATAGGTGTGTTGGTAATGTCTAGTCAGAAATAGTTCTTATGCAAAACGTTATTACACGGAGAGTGCGCACGAATGCGGTGCGACGTGCCTTTGGTGTAATTTTCTAGACTTGGTTAAGCTTTGTTTGCACGAGGCGGAGGAATTTCCTGGAAGTATAACTATAGCAGGACTTCAGAAAAGTGAGTAACAGCGAATGGACTAAAACTGATATGTACGTATTACGATATATGTGGCATATAGGCCTATAATACTCAAAGTANGTAACAGCGAATGGACTAAAACTGATATGTACGTATTACGATATATGTGGCATATAGGCCTATAATACTCAAAGTACTACTGCTGTCAATACTGCAAGTTGGTGGAATGAATAACTCCTGAGTGTAGGCAACCACGCAACGCGCTGGTCACGAGCTTAATCGAGCTTGATGACTGTACGTATAGCGTATTAAAATATTAAGCGTTCCTCCTAGGCATAGTTGGGAATATCAGTACGCATTTTACTCATTCCGGAATAAATGCAGGAAAACTAACATTGTTGTAGTCATAAAAATANTTGGGAATATCAGTACGCATTTTACTCATTCCGGAATAAATGCAGGAAAACTAACATTGTTGTAGTCATAAAAATAAATTACGAATTGTGCTTTCTCAGTAGGTGTATATAGTGAACACCCCTTTTCATGCTTGTTAAAGAAGAAGTGTATATTTTTCACAGCATGTTTGTTTGCAATTTATTCCATTCCTAGTAGTGTATTTTAATCTCTTTGCGAACTTACATATATATATATATATGGCTTATTTCACCCTTTTAAATACTTATTGTATTATTCTTGGTTTTTGTTTGGTTTTTTTATGATTAGTTATTTATTTCCTTTTGCGGGATATTCTGTGTATTCGTATGCACACGCACAATGATAAAAGCTAGAGTTAGCTTGTTTTATTAGTGTTACTTGGGTGAAAACTTGGGTTTTCTGTGACACCTAACGGAGGTTGGTAACGGGGTATTTACAAAATGATTCTAAATTAAATTGCTAAAGACGTACCTCCGACAATTATTTCAGCGTTCTTGATAACGGGAATTTTCTTCAACTCACAAAATAAGAAAGCCAGCATTTAAACTGTTTATACTGCAAGTGAACTAGATTGTATTGTACNATTTTCTTCAACTCACAAAATAAGAAAGCCAGCATTTAAACTGTTTATACTGCAAGTGAACTAGATTGTATTGTACTTAATAACTAGCCTAGGTTCACCACGAACGTAACAAATCACGAACGCTCTGTGATGCTATTGGTAGAGATACGAAAAGTTGTGTAATTATTCAGCCAGTATGCTGAACTCCAAAATCCTCAGTATAATGAAGCGATCTACATCTGTTCAGTGGCTGCTGCTNATTATTCAGCCAGTATGCTGAACTCCAAAATCCTCAGTATAATGAAGCGATCTACATCTGTTCAGTGGCTGCTGCTTTGACCTTGATGAAATACCTAAGCCAAGACTTTACAGGTGGAAGTACAATGTAACTCTACAAAAAAAAAAANCTGCTTTGACCTTGATGAAATACCTAAGCCAAGACTTTACAGGTGGAAGTACAATGTAACTCTACAAAAAAAAAAATTGGTTTGCCATTTGAACTGATGGAAACATGATGTATGAGTTCTTCACTAATAAGTGAAGAATTGGAGAAAATTAATTGAAATATGGCTACTGAAATAAAAACGTATATTTATCCGACTGACTTTAGTTAACGTATTTAAGCTGGATTTGAATAAAAGGGGGACGTGAGCAAGAAGTGACTTTAAATGTAATACAGGCACGTGGTATTGACATCCAGTGGCGTGCGTAGCAAGCAAGGAAGAGGAGGAGGGGGGGGGGACGTAGACTGATGCTTGACGCAGCCGTACAAATGGCGCACAGGAGGGATGCATATCGCAACGCTGTCAATATTATTGTGCTGGTACGCCCGCGCAGAAATATTGACAGCAGTTTCTNAGGAGGGATGCATATCGCAACGCTGTCAATATTATTGTGCTGGTACGCCCGCGCAGAAATATTGACAGCAGTTTCTTCTCAAGGACGCTTGCGTCCACAGCCCCGCCTCTTTCTCTCCTAGATTTTCAACTCCACTTTAAAGAGCATGGAATCCACACCTGCTGCCTCCTTTAGCATTTTTTTAATGCATTAATAAGTTTCGAACTTCTTTCCTGCCGGGAGGGTTTTTACGGTGCCTATGCCGGTTTTTCCCCCTCCCACTTCCTGGTTATAGCTTCAGCTATTACACACTCAGGAATGTAGTCACGGCCACAAACCTGGCCATGGCTGCTTTATCCCTCTTTGCCGCGACGCACGCCTCCTTTCCTAAATTCCCTCTCCTGTAGGCGCGTGGGGCCTAGCCCTGAGACGCAACTAAGTCCAGACCTACCCCCGAACAACACTTAACACTTAGTAATAGGGTAGTTAGTAAAAAAAAAGCATATCGCAGCCTGTGAACTCCCGTCGGCTTCGCAGCACACGAGGGTGCTTGTCGGTCTGCTCTGCTCACGTAAAGTCGGCCTTCGCACCCCAACCAGCTGCAGGCCCGTACCTACGTACCGGCAGCCAAGGTCACCTCGACGTACGCCGCGGTTACGCCTTGGAAGACGCGTGTTGCCTGCTTGCCCCTCTGTGATCACACCCGCACGCGTGGGAGAGACGAGAATGTTCGAGACCCCGGGCTTCCTTGTATCAATCTCTTCCTTTCGCTCACATCTTTTTTGTNGCCCCTCTGTGATCACACCCGCACGCGTGGGAGAGACGAGAATGTTCGAGACCCCGGGCTTCCTTGTATCAATCTCTTCCTTTCGCTCACCTATTTTTTGCCCCTGTGAGTTTGGCACGTGAATTATGGTCCGCCGATGTATATTTTCTAAACTGTCATCGTGCTACCTAAAACTGGCCTTCGTTGAGACGGAGTATACAGAACAGCTACTATGAAGATGTCTGCACAACTGTCCGTGCGCATTGTCGATGTGAGAGTTATAGTGACATTCGGCTTTTAGTCGTCATTTCAGATGGAAATTCTTAATGTTTGGCTTTAAACACACGCGATACATAGATTTAACTGAAGTTCCTCCATCTGCACTAATTTTCACTTAAGCTGTTAATATTTATTCATGTTTGTACCTGTCTTATAATTAAGTATAAGCAAGCACTTTTCTTTAGTTTTTAAATTTATTTTATCAACAAATTATATATTATATTATTTAGTTATGGAAATGTAGAAATTATCTTCCGATCTGTGGGAATATTAATAAAATTAAGGAATATTTTAATAGAATCGTTAAGATTTGTAATATGGAATAAACTGAAATAAAATATGATAGTATACTCGTATATTAATAAATATTGAAATTGAGATTAAGATTTTTGAAAAGAGACTATATCATATGCTCTTGAATATTTTAGATCTTCGAGTGTAATTGAAAATTTTTGGGATATTTTCTAATGGCTTACCTTGTATTTTCATATCTTAATATTTTACAAATATCTTAAGCTTTAATCCGAGGATTTTGGTTTCCTTCCCTTAAATAGTTGCAAATAAATCTTGGTTGGATTCATTAAAGAAAATGGGACTTGGTTTCATTTTGAAATCTGTATAATTTTTCTTATGCTATGAATATTTTTTAAGTGTTGTAACTGTAAGATACAAATTGTATCATTCATTATGTCTTTTGTTATCTTTGTAACTTAAAGCTTATTTATTCATTTCGACTCTATATACTTCANAGGAGGGATGCATATCGCAACGCTGTCAATATTATTGTGCTGGTACGCCCGCGCAGAAATATTGACAGCAGTTTCCCCTTAAGGACGCTTGCGTTCACAGCCCCGCCTCTTTCTCTCCTAGATTTTCAACTCCACTTTAAAGAGCATGGAATCCACACCTGCTGCCTCCTTTAGCATTTTTTTAATGCATGAATAAGTTTCGAACTTCTTTCCCGTCGGGAGAGTTTTTACGGTGCCTATGCCGGTTTTTCCCCTTCCCACTTCCTAGTTATAGCTTCAGCTATTACACACTCAGGAATGTAGTCACGGCCACAAACCTGGCCATGGCTGCTTTATCCCTCTTTGCCGCGACGCACGCCTCCTTTCCTAAATTCCCCCTCCTGTAGGCGTATGGGGCCTAGCCCTGAGACCCAACTAAGTCCAGACCTACCCCCGGACAACACTTAACACTTAGTAATAGGGTAGTTAGTAAAAAAAAAAGCATATCGCAGCCTGTGAACTCCCGTCGGCTTCGCAGCACACGAGGGTGCTTGTCGGTCTGCTCTGCTCACGTAAAGTCGGCCTTCGCACCCCAACCAGCTGCAGGCCCGTACCTACGTACCGGCAGCCAAGGTCACCTCGACGTACGCCGCGGTTACGCCTTGGAAGACGCGTNGCTGCAGGCCCGTACCTACGTACCGGCAGCCAAGGTCACCTCGACGTACGCCGCGGTTACGCCTTGGAAGACGCGCGTTGCCTGCTTGCCCCTCTGTGATCACGCCCGCACGCGTGGGAGAGACGAGAATGTTCGAGACCCCGGGCTTCCTTGTATCAATCTCTTCCTTTCGCTCACATCNCCCGCACGCGTGGGAGAGACGAGAATGTTCGAGACCCCGGGCTTCCTTGTATCAATCTCTTCCTTTCGCTCACATCTTTTTTGTCCCTGTGAGTTTGGCACGTGAATTATGGTCCGCCGATGTATATTTTCTAAACTGTCATCGAGCTACCTAAAACTGGCCTTCGTTGAGACGGAGTATACAGAACAGCTACTATGAAGATGTCTGCACAACTGTCCGCGCGCATTGTCGATGTGAGAGTTATAGTGACATTCGGCTTTTAGTCGTCATTTCAGATGGAAATTCTTAATGTTTGGNGCGCATTGTCGATGTGAGAGTTATAGTGACATTCGGCTTTTAGTCGTCATTTCAGATGGAAATTCTTAATGTTTGGCTTTAAACACACGCGATACATAGATTTAACTGAAGTTCCTCCATCTGCACTAATTTTCACTTAAGCTGTTAATATTTATTCATGTTTGTACCTGTCTTATAATTAAGTATNGTTCCTCCATCTGCACTAATTTTCACTTAAGCTGTTAATATTTATTCATGTTTGTACCTGTCTTATAATTAAGTATAAGCAAGCACTTTTCTTTAGTTTTTAAATTTATTTTATCAACAAATTATATATTATATTTGATTAGTTATGGAAATGTAGAAATTATGAAGGCTAGACACCCTTATAATTATTTTAATTCCTTATAAAATTATCTTTCGTTAAGATTTGTAATATGGAATACACTGAAATAAAATATGATAGTACTCGTATATTAATAAATATTGAAATTGAGATTAAGATTTTTGGAAAGAGACTACATCATATGCTCTTGAATATTTTAGATCTTCGAGTGTAATTGAAAATTTTTGGGATATTTTCTAATGGCTTACCTTGTATTTTCATATCTTAATATTTTACAAATATCTTAAGCTTTAATCCGAGGATTTTGGTTTCCTTCCCTTAAATAGTTGCAAATAAATCTTGGTTGGATTCATTAAAGAAAATGGGACTTGGTTTCATTTTGAAATCTGTATAATTTTCCTTATGTTATGAATATTTTTTAAGTGTTGTAACTGTAAGATACACATTGTATCATTCATTATGTCTTTTGTTATCTTTGTAACTTAAAGCTTATTTATTCATTTCGACTCTATATACTTCANATTGTATCATTCATTATGTCTTTTGTTATCTTTGTAACTTAAAGCTTATTTATTCATTTCGACTCTATATACTTCATGCTTTTATGTTATATATAATATATTGTCTTACACATCTCTTATTCTTCAGATAAAAATATTTATTTCATTTTAACAAGTAATGTTTTATCTTCCGTTTTTATCAACTTTAATTGCTTACTTTTTTATTTCAAACGACAGATTCCGTCAGTAGTTTACCATCATTCTCAGTATTATTTTTTCTTATGTCTCTTTTCTGTTAGTAATGCGTATAAAAACATATAATAGTAAGACTATTATTTATCATATTTTAATTAAATACATACATTTAATATATATATATATATATTTCTTACTAAACAAATATCAATATTTTATTGAATTAATGTTTTATAATATTATACGAGNTGTCTCTTTTCTGTTAGTAATGCGTATATTTTGTATATTATCATTCTGATAATAAATAGTATAAAATTAATTTATTATACATTTAATATATATATATTTCTTACTAAACAAATATCAATATTTTATTGAATTAATGTTTTATAATATTATACGAGGGCTGANATATATATATATTTCTTACTAAACAAATATCAATATTTTATTGAATTAATGTTTTATAATATTATACGAGGGCTGATTCAGAAGTCATGGCAATTGTTGTTTATTTCCCGGAAATTACCCAACACAGGAAATGTACTATGTACAGTTGAAAGTGTACGACATGTACGTTCTAAAGGTGACACCACATGGAGTATGGGTGCAGGCAAGGAACAAAGAAAAACATGGCTAGAGTAACTAGTGTACTGTGAAGTACAGATTGGTGCAATTTTATTACGCGAAATTGTAGGGTATGTTTATGAGACTTATTTATTTAGTTCTGTTTGCCCCGAACTTGCATTTATATGATAAACGAAAATGACTCAAGAGGTTCGCGTTAAGGCATGACCCCTGTTGATTTGGCGGCCAAGCGTCTGGGAGTCTGTCCGCAGACGTGCTTGGCCGCAGTTATACTGCCTCCTGGGACCAGTCCTGCCTCAGGCCGCTTTCAGGATCANTCTGTCCGCAGACGTGCTTGGCCGCAGTTATACTGCCTCCTGGGACCAGTCCTGCCTCAGGCCGCTTTCAGGATCCACTTGGGATGGGTGCCTGGAAGATACGCAGGTAAAATTTCAAATCCTGTCGCAATCGGGAACGACTTGCTCGACGCACCCTGGGAGACTCCAATGCGCAAAAAAACATANGTGCTTGGCCGCAGTTATACTGCCTCCTGGGACCAGTCCTGCCTCAGGCCGCTTTCAGGATCAACTTGGGATGGGTGCCTGGAAAATACGCAGGTAAAATTTCCAATCCTGTCGCAATCGGGCAACGACTTGCTCGACGCACCCTGGGAGACTCCAATGCGCAAAAAAACAGAAGGCCAGTCATGAATAGAGTTTCAGAATTCGCGTTTTTTTTATTTAACGACAAGCCACACTTAACAATATGAGGTTTACGCTTGTTTACTGGCAGTCACGATAAGCTAAAAGCTAATTGTAAATACACTTCACTACACGAACACCAGTTCTGTTGATTGGGAGCATTTCATTTTAACAGCTTTGTATTGGTCTAAATCACACGGAGGATCATTACCATACTTACAAGTCCTATTATTGCCTAGCTGTCAGTCAATTGGTAANGTTTACTGGCAGTCACGATAAGCTAAAAGCTAATTGTAAATACACTTCACTACACGAACACCAGTTCTGTTGATTTGGAGCATTTCATTTTAACAGCTTTGCATTGGTCTAAATCACACGGAGGATCATTACCATACTTACAAGTCCTATTATTGCCTAGCTGTCAGTCAATTGGTAANATTGGTCTAAATCACACGGAGGATCATTACCATACTTACAAGTCCTATTATTGCCTAGCTGTCAGTCAATTGGTAATTAGTAGGCGAGCAGACTGTATCCCATTTACAATGACCTCATGTAGCTTAACACAATTGGTCCATTAGTGGTATAGTGTCGCATGCCAAGCTGTAAATCTGTTGGCCGACCGCTGAAATGCACCCAGTACCATTGCTGGATCATATGTGGCAACACTTACTGTACTAGCCATTATGGGTCCATACTTAGTCCACGTGTGGAGGATACCAATGACTGATGCACGAAATATATGTTTTATATCAATTTACCACTTCACAGCGATCAGTTGGCCCCTACAGAAGACTAGACATGCAAGCACCAGCGATGATCAATCAGTGTTCCACCTCACAGCCATTAGCTGGCCTACAGAAGGCATTCCATCAAGGGACAAATAACGGATGACTTCAGTGTCGCTATTACTGAAATACAGGTGGTGTGCCATTTGTGAATCATTAATCATTCCCCTGCTTATAGCCACCAGTTCCATATCCATTATAACTCCATTAGTATGCTATAGATTGCGTACCAACTGGCCTGGTGCCAGCAGTTAACCATAACAAGGCCCGCTGCGTAAGTCCTCCAGTTTTTTTTGGGCCAGCAGTCACCCAACACAACAGTGCTAGCAGCAGAACAACATATGACCGACTGTGCCTTGCTACATGGGACGTATCGCGTGTTTCACGATGTACGGTCCATCATTTTCATTTTGCTAACTTAAACAGAATTAAAGGTTTGACTCTCTTAAACTACAACTGATGTTTCAATGCGTTCATATAACATCATCATGGTCTTTTTGAAACAACGGGATTGTATTTATGTGAGTTTTGTATTCAAGGTCAGAACAATCATCTTACTATAATTGCCCGAGCTAGGCTTGGTCATAGTCCTCGAAGTGTTTAAGAAAGTGTTTTATCTCGTGCGAATTTGACTGACTGCTGGTTTCTAATGTACAGTATACATTTATGATGGCTTATTTTTCGTTACTCACTGCCACCTGTCTGTCTGCGCGGGTGTGTGTAGTTCTCCCCCCCCCCGATTTACTGGGCTAATGAGATCATTGATGTCGTAATGCAACACAGAATGTATATTTTTCGTTCACAAACAAGTCATACATCATTCAATCCGAAAAATAAGCGAGTCACTAGAGTTTTATGAAACTGCGACAGCACAAAACGTTTCCGCGATATACAACTAGCTCGAATCATACCACGAAATTACGTAAGACTGTTANATCTCGTGCGAATTTGACTGACTGCTGGTTTCTAATGTACAGTATACATTTATGATGGCTTATTTTTCGTTACTCGCTGCCACCTGTCTGTCTGCGCGGGTGTGTGTAGTTCTCCCCCCCCCCGATTTANCTTATTTTTCGTTACTCGCTGCCACCTGTCTGTCTGCGCGGGTGTGTGTAGTTCTCCCCCCCCCCGATTTACTGGACTAATGAGATCATTGATGTCGTAATGCAACACGGAATGTATATTTTTCGTTCACAAACAAGTCATACATCATTCAATCCGAAAAATAAGCGAGTCACTAGAGTTTTATGAAACTGCGACAGCACAAAACGTTTCCGCGATATACAACTAGCTCGAATCATACCACGAAATTACGTAGGACTGTTATTCATTCGTCATTGGACCACGGTGTGTATGACACGGCCAGGGTGATACTGAACTAATAATATACATTCCACAATGCCGTAGACAAATAATGCGCGGTCCATTCAGAAAGTAAAATTTCATTTACTGGGGCAACAACAAGTAAATAAATTACGCCCAATAAAACATTCTCAGTTAATGATACGAGATTTTNATTTCATTTACTGGGGCAACAACAAGTAAATAAATTACGCCCAATAAAACATTCTCAGTTAATGATACGAGATTTAAAAGTCCTTAGTCATAGAAAACATGGTTTGGACCACAAATATTAAATATCATTAGCACATATTTCGTTATATTTCCTATCTAGTTCTAGGAACGATTTATATTCTTTACCTAAGTTATCACACAGTAAAAATAGGAAAATTTTACACAATTATATTTATTTTATGAAATCTGCAATTATCCCATTTACTTCCGTACAAAACAGAACAATCCGGTACACACGCGACTCCATTGCTACCTAGCGGCGAAAAATGTTAATTGCTGAACTAAAAACATTTAGCTTGCCAACCTGAGTAGAATAAACCTTAGTTTGCTTGCTACGTGCAGAGCGTGTTTTCTCAGGCGAGCATAACTCAAGGGAGGCTCGCCTCGCGAGGTAATCGCAGTCACCAAACGCCATTTACACTCCGGGGTCTCGCTCATTAGCAACAGTTATTCTAAATAAATCTTCTGTATACTAGAACTGTGTAGTCACTATGCACGAACATAGCGCTTTCCGCCAGTAACTGCCAGTTACTGAGCGCACTCACGCTAGCCCCCGAGGACTTAATGTCGACCAGATGCACACATTGAATAGCATTCGCCTGTTACCTACACCGGAGAACCGGGAGCACCTTGAGCCAGGGCTGAAAGAGTTAAATGACCTCTATTATCCAATCTTCTGGCATATTTTATTATTTAGGACCTTTTCCACAATGTCTGGTTTTGTTCTGATTAAGGTCTGATTAAAAATTATGTGTTGTATTTTCTGTTTCCCAATATACGGTTTAGAGAAACCAACGTTCAATTTGCCTGTACCCAATTGTTATTTTAAGCAGAATAATTAAATTCCAGTTACTGGATTAATCAGNAACCAACGTTCAATTTGCCTGTACCCAATTGTTATTTTAAGCAGAATAATTAAATTCCAGTTACTGGATTAATCAAAAAATTTACAACACATATGGCGGCTATTCGAGGTTCATGTAAGGCTATGTTTGTGATTAAAGTCGTTTCTAACGTCAGCAAGAAATTTTTCATTTAGTTTATTTATGATGCTGATGGTGGCAATTGCTTTATTAATTCGATTAGCAGCAATTATTCAGGGAGAAGTAATATATATTTATATATATATATATGATGTATATATGATATATACACACACAAAGAATGATTCTCGAGGAGTTACCACCACTCACAGGGCTTATTCATTACATCATTTGGTGCAAAATATGTCATATACATGTGTTTCCTATTCCCAATATTTACAGAGTAATTCGACAACCAGCATACCCCCCCCCCCTTACAGTGGAAAGGAGTTTGAAACACCGTTTCAGCATCAATGTAAGGTGTGGTGTCCTACACGATCAGCTGATTGGGCCATTCCTTTTCCTGTGACGCTTGACTGGTGTGGTGTACCTGCAATTGCTTCAAGAAGAACTACCGCTGTTACTTGAGGATATTCCGTTGGCAGTGAGACATAACGTATGATCTTCCAGCATGATGGNCCCCCCTTACAGTGGAAAGGAGTTTGAAACACCGTTTCAGCATCAATGTAAGGTGTGGTGTCCTACACGATCAGCTGATTGGGCCATTCATTTTCTTGTGACGCTTGACTGGTGTGGTGTATCTGCAATAGCTGCAAGAAGAACTACCGCTGTTACTTGAGGATATTCCGTTGGCAGTGAGACATAACGTATGATCTTCCAGCATGATGGNCAAGAAGAACTACCGCTGTTACTTGAGGATATTCCGTTGGCAGTGAGACATAACGTATGATCTTCCAGCATGATGGTGCACCTACTCAGTTCCGCCGCGCTGTGGTTGAACACTTAAATGCGCATTTTCCTGAGGGATGGATAGGACGAGGCTGATTTGACCTCTGGCCTCCTCGAACGCCAGATTTATCACCACTAGATTATTTCGTATTGGGATGGATGAAGGACGTTGTTTACCGAAGGACTGCACAGACACGCGAGGAACTACTTGCGTGTGTCATGAATGCCGCTACAGAAATCAAGGACAGCCAGGTGCACCTACGTAGAGCAACACGCGTGGTTCATAAGCGCGTGGCCAGGGGCGTGGAGGTAGACGGAAACATTTTTTATCATCTTTCGTAAGGTTATTAGACGCAACTGTGAAACTCAACTGGTAACAATACGGTTTGATTGTACATCCCTGTATTAACTTCTGAAAGGGTTGTTATTTAATTCGTCATTTTTCAAATGTTTCGAATTACTCTGCAAATACTGGGAATATGACCCACATTTATATTACATATTTTGCTCCAAATAATGTAAGGAATAGGCCGAGTGAGTGGCCGTAACTCCTCGTNTGACCCACATTTATATTACATATTTTGCTCCAAATAATGTAAGGAATAGGCCGAGTGAGTGGCCGTAACTCCTCGTGAATCATTCTGTATATTCAAATAAGTAATAATTTTGAGGATATATTCGTTTGTAATTTATTGACAAAATATATATTTTTGATTAAAAAAACTTTTATTATCCATTGAGATAGATAACACTTTTTTTCTAATTTGGAGAAAATAANTATATATTTTTGATTAAAAAAACTTTTATTATCCATTGAGATAGATAACACTTTTTTTCTAATTTGGAGAAAATAAGTTTCCAACTGTTGGAATGCACAGTCAGTAAGTATACTGAAGATTAGCTGTCCATTTATGAGGGGGAAAAAAAAGGAACTAACCTACATAAAGTTTATCTTAATTATGCTAAGCATATTCTCTATCTTAAAATATGGTCAATATTTTTTACTTAAAATATTATATCAAGTCCAGGAAGGTGTAGACAGAAAAACGCAACATGCAATATTAATCGAAATTTGAAGTACACCTACATGTTACACGCTACACGTTGGAATCAAAAGTCACAGAAACTACTCAAACGTTTACACGAATTTGTGTTTGTATTGAAATTGTGCTTTCGGTAGCACGTAAAGTATTTTGAACCAAGTAAATCAATAAAATATCTGAAGTAGCAAGATTTGCTGATCGAAATCGTTTTTTTTTTATTAACGCATCCTTTCGCATTCAAAACGCGTTAAACAAGAAGAACGTAAACTGAAAACGACGACCATAACAGGAGGTAATCACCTCACAGTTGTTTCGTGATAGTCGTCGTCGATAGTAGCTCAACAAGCACTCAGCAAGCCAGCACTTTCCTTACCGAGAAATGTCTGTTAAAATAAAGCGTGAGATTAACCAATAACTTAAACTCAGTTTATTACTTGGTCAGGTAANTACCGAGAAATGTCTGTTAAAATAAAGCGTGAGATTAACCAATAACTTAAACTCAGTTTATTACTTGGTCAGGTAATCAACACTTCCGCCGACGTTATGCCTTAAGAGGCCTTCCCGGCAAAAAAATTTTTAAACGCCTCAAGGCTACGACCAGCTATAAGGATGCATTTCGAAGGCGACGGAAAGTACCATAAACAAGCTTCGCGCATGTTCTGCTTCCTCAGAATTTTAACCGGTGGCTATAAGGTTTTAATAGAACAATTTACTCAGTAAAGATACATCATTCTCGCTATAGTAAAAAAAAAAATNCCGGTGGCTATAAGGTTTTAATAGAACAATTTACTCAGTAAAGATACATCATTCTCGCTATAGTAAAAAAAAAAATGTTTCGCAGAAATTAATATCGAGTTTTGCTGACTTGACGCTTCTCAACGACCAGGTTTGTGCTTNAAAAAAAAAAATGTTTCGCAGAAATTAATATCGAGTTTTGCTGACTTGACGCTTCTCAACGACCAGGTTTGTGCTTTAATAACCAAATTTATAAATTCGCAACCTAAATTTGACATTCATTTCTGCCCTGAAAAAAAGATTTTCATAAAAACATTCCACAGTTTTTTTTTTANTCGCAACCTAAATTTGACATTCATTTCTGCCCTGAAAAAAAGATTTTCATAAAAACATTCCACAGTTTTTTTTTTATTATAATAGACACAACTGCCCAAAACGAGACTGACACGAAAACTAGGCAGGCCCCTTAATGCCGTNTTTTTTTTTTATTATAATAGACACAACTGCCCAAAACGAGACTGACACGAAAACTAGGCAGGCCCCTTAATGCCGTGAGCTAGGTTGTCTGCTCGCTAACTCTTGCAGCCTCTAGATCACTCGAGCCATTGTCGTTTGCTCGCTAACCGTTGCCACAGTGAGAACTCGATCTGAAATTTTAACCCTTCAGGTCATGCCGAATAAAGCATCATAGAATTGCGAAATTAACGGAAACACATGAAGCCTAGCCTGCCTATAAGTGGACAGGAATCCAGATTATTTTTGTGTTTAGTTAAAACACACATTAGTTTCTTCTTCCAGCCATTGCGTATCCTTCGCCACTTATATAAATATACATTTGCAACGACCTTATTGCTAGTAAGTTATGTCTGTCAATCAGTTGACAAAGGTATCTTTTGAAATATTAATATTTTATTATTACGCCATTATTAGGGCGTACGAATATAAAGAAACTGATTTCTTGTTGCACTTATTTAGACATTACATTGCATCACTTTAAGTACTTCGTGCAATATTTCAGTTATAATCTACGCTTACCTGAGAACGGTATGTTTTAATCATAGGCTGATTTTTAGAAAGTGATCTAGGAAACCTTGGCCGCAAGTTGCGTGGTACAGCTCGTAACGGAGTTGTTCCAATTAAGAAGAGTTGCCGACTAACGCTGAAGAAATTTCCAACGTCACCTTGGANACAGCTCGTAACGGAGTTGTTCCAATTAAGAAGAGTTGCCGACTAACGCTGAAGAAATTTCCAACGTCACCTTGGAATCCGCTACACGTGGAGGAAAAAATAAAATTTTTTTAAAGAAAAAAACCGCTGTAAGAATTTTTTAAATGAGGATTCTGGAGGTGGGAAGGAGGGCACAAGCGCCTAGCTAGTCGGGACTGTCCCAGCCCTGTGGTTTGTGTAATGTGCAGATGGCGTGCCGCCGTAAGCGACTCTCATCGACTTCACGGCCTCAGTGGCCAGACCGGGCGTGCTCGCTCAGTAAATGCAGACAGTGGCGAGGAAGCGATGTGCTCCCATCGCGACTAGTTGATGGTATGGGTTGTTCACGGTAAACTGAGCACTTTCGAAAGTCCTGCTCATAATGTACTTGTACGGACGTTGTGTATCCTTCCGAAATGTGTGTAATTAACATTGCCACGGGCCTGGTCACTTTATTCATGCGTCGGTCAAGTGAAACTGAGAAATTATTTAAAACTTAAATATCGTACGAATCCACTAATTCCTACACTCAGTTGCATTAAAAATTAGAAAGGAAGATAAATAATTTAAATTTTTCACAAATGTTTTACCTGAAACTTTTAACTCAACGTAAGGATTTAGAACTCCATTCCCTCCGTCGTTACCNAATTTTTCACAAATGTTTTACCTGAAACTTTTAACTCAACGTAAGGATTTAGAACTCCATTCCCTCCGTCGTTACCAACTTTACTGGGCGCGTACTACTCGGCGTGCCCGTTAAAATACATGCAGGTAAAGGCGGTGCCATTTTTCAAAGGTTGATTTCAGAAGTACTCACTTTCTCGCGAACGGCCTCTAGTATCCAGAAGCCTGATTTAACCTAGCAGCTCGTTAATTAGCGAAGCTTGAGAGTGGGAATCAAGTGTGCCGGACTGCCTGGGGTCCGACAGCTGCACTTGTAAAAGAGTGATCGCTGCTGGAGGNCAAGTGTGCCGGACTGCCTGGGGTCCGACAGCTGCACTTGTAAAAGAGTGATCGCTGCTGGAGGAAACCCGCTCCGCACGAGGCGAAAAGAAAAGACGCTGAAGCTGGAGTTGTGGAGTTCAGCACGTCTCCTGGGACACGCACCCGTCACTTAACGAGCCTCCCTAGTTAAATAAAACTGTAAACGCCTCAAGGCCACGTCCGGCCTAAGGAAGCATTGCGACGGCAAAAGGACGCTTCGCATGTGCTCTGCTTCCTCACGATTCTAAGCTGTAGCCATAGGGTTTTAATGCAGCAATCTGTTCAGAGAAAATACGGTATTGTCGCTATAGTTAATAACACTGGTTCGTAGAAGAATAAATATAGTAAACAGAGGGCTAATTACAGCGATTGTTGCTGACTTTAGCCACATTTACGCTTCAATAACCAAATGCATAAATTTGCAATAAAATAGCGATTTAAATATTCGTCCTGAAAAAAGATTTACATTGAAATATCCCATAGTTATTTAAATNATTTGCAATAAAATAGCGATTTAAATATTCGTCCTGAAAAAAGATTTACATTGAAATATCCCATAGTTATTTAAATATTAAAATATAAGAAACTGCTTACAATGAGACACATATGAAAACTGCAATGGTGAGAGGGGGGAGGGGGCTGCTGCATTTTATGTAGNAGAAACTGCTTACAATGAGACACATATGAAAACTGCAATGGTGAGAGGGGGGAGGGGGCTGCTGCATTTTATGTAGTTCCTCGCTCTCCGAGTCGCCCTAAGGAAGGCGAGGGCAATGACCAGAACCTTCCTGCAACGATAACCCAAGTAATTCAATGCGGCACGCTTCGAGCGAAGCTGCGACTCCTTTGTCACTGCTCGCTGTTCTCGGGTTGCCAGTGATGCCCTTGACACGCTGTGCCTCGCACGGTCGAGCAGGACGGGGCAAATAAAACCACGCAGAGTGGCGGCATGTCACGATATTCTGTCTTGCTTCACACGATTTCCTCGATCCCGCTGGCATGTCTATTGTAATTTGTGGCTTCGCTGTTTGTTCTGGTTCCTATTGCTGATAACAGGTGGTAGGAAAGTCTTCAGTTTGCGCGTAATATGCTTGTACATGTTTGTTCCGAACTCTTTGCACGACTTTGAAGCTGCTGCGTCGTTGAAGCGATTGGTAAANTAATATGCTTGTACATGTTTGTTCCGAACTCTTTGCACGACTTTGAAGCTGCTGCGTCGTTGAAGCGATTGGTAAAAGGGGAGAGGGGGGAGAGCTTGTGTTTTTGACATATTTCCTGGGTTTTTAACTTGAGGTAGTCGAGCAGTACACGCTGTGCATTTGCGCAGGAAACCAATNTTTTTGACATATTTCCTGGGTTTTTAACTTGAGGTAGTCGAGCAGTACACGCTGTGCATTTGCGCAGGAAACCAATGTAGAAGGAGCTAACGACAAAGGTAACAAATAACTTTTGTATCAGTGCGAGAAAGACGTTATACGACACCTTTCCCAGATAGCATGTAAGTTTGCAGCAAACTTGCCGTTTGACTTGGTTTTGCCTTGCCGAACAAGCTTGTCATATCAGTAGAAGGAAAAGGACAGAGCTGGGAAAACTGGTGTCCTGGCGGGGAGCCGGGAGCCACGACGGCTATTTTGGATTTCCCTTATCTCCCTCGGCATTTTCCTTCCCCCCCCCNCTGGCGGGGAGCCGGGAGCCACGACGGCTATTTTGGATTTCCCTTATCTCCCTCGGCATTTTCCTTCCCCCCCCCTTAAAAACGCTAAAAGTCGCCAGAATTTCACTCAAAACCAGCCAATTTTCCTGCAAAAATGCACTTTNCCCCCCCCTTAAAAACGCTAAAAGTCGCCAGAATTTCACTCAAAACCAGCCAATTTTCCTGCAAAAATGCACTTTGCACAATGTGGCTGGCACTTGCACAAGATAGCAGAATGCGGCTAAAATTGTGCAACAGCCCGCCAAATTGTACAATAATTTACAAGTACCTCACGCTCTGTCATTCCATGCCAGCTCCATCCATCTTGTCTCAAGAATGATCGAGTTCATTGCCCCGTCACGCAACTCCATACCCCAACTTCTTATAAGCATATATTCTACGACCTATGCCAGGTACGTGTATGCTAAGGACGTCCATACCAATCATACACTTATGCTAATCACGCACAAGTCAATCACACNTATGCCAGGTACGTGTATGCTAAGGACGTCCATACCAATCATACACTTATGCTAATCACGCACAAGTCAATCACACCGCCATCTTGCCTTCGTCTCCCACCATCTTGAAATCCCGCTGCCAAACTACCACACATGCCAGCTAGAGCATAGCACCAAGGTGGTAGGGTCAAGGACGCCCTAAGCCCGCTTATAATGCTTACCATTTCCAAACTGTTTAAGATAGTCAACTAATTCATAACACAAGCATAACCCCCGNAAGCCCGCTTATAATGCTTACCATTTCCAAACTGTTTAAGATAGTCAACTAATTCATAACACAAGCATAACCCCCGACGACGAAAAGGATCGCAGGGCAAATATGGCTTAAGCCCACTTATAAGCACAGTTGGATGTCGTTTCCGANCCCCCGACGACGAAAAGGATCGCAGGGCAAATATGGCTTAAGCCCACTTATAAGCACAGTTGGATGTCGTTTCCGAACTGTTTAAGATAAAACCACAAAATTCTTAACACAGTCATCACCCCTGATAACGAATAGGGCAATAGAGTAAATTATGCCCGAAGTCTTGTATAAGCATAGTTGGACACAATTTCCGTACTTTTTTANACGAATAGGGCAATAGAGTAAATTATGCCCGAAGTCTTGTATAAGCATAGTTGGACACAATTTCCGTACTTTTTTTAATATAGCCATCAAATTCATGAAATATGCATCACCCGGCGATAAAAATGTCCGCAAGGTCAAGTATGCGCTAAGCCNAATATAGCCATCAAATTCATGAAATATGCATCACCCGGCGATAAAAATGTCCGCAAGGTCAAGTATGCGCTAAGCCCTTATATAATCATAGTAGACCACCATTTCCCATCCGCCGAAGCTATAGCCTCAAATTCCTCGTAAAGGGAAGTGATTGGTTCTCGCGCAATATGCGACGGTTTGTTGCTGCTTATAACTATTTTTCTTTACAGTCTAACACAGCAGAAATTGATCGTGTTCTAATTGTACAATGTGGTCGTTTAAACACAAGACAGATATTGTGATTTGCATAATTTTATGCTAGTGGTGTCAGGCGCGAAAAGAAAAATACCGACTGGTNAACACAAGACAGATATTGTGATTTGCATAATTTTATGCTAGTGGTGTCAGGCGCGAAAAGAAAAATACCGACTGGTAATATACGATGTCAGGGTAGTTTTGCCAGCTCAGTGGGTATTCAGACTGTGATGAGGGAACAGCGGATAATGTAAAATATTCAGGAAAGTAATTTGTGCTGCTACTGCAAGAAGAGCTTTCCTAACAAAAACTGCAGACAGCATGAAGNTAAAATATTCAGGAAAGTAATTTGTGCTGCTACTGCAAGAAGAGCTTTCCTAACAAAAACTGCAGACAGCATGAAGCTGGTTGTCATCAGAATCCAGAGCGTACTATGTTCACATTCGAAAAGTGTAAATATGAATTTGGATGTTGTAGCAGCTTGAAAATACATCTTGCAAAGTGTAAGTAAGGGTCTCCCAGCACAGCCTGCCAAGGGTTATCTGACAAGATTACCAAATACACCGAAGAGCCAAAAAAACTGGTATAAGTGCGCGTATGCAAATAACAGAGGTATGGAACCAATCAGAGTAACACGATGCGGTCGGCAGCTAGNAACTGGTATAAGTGCGCGTATGCAAATAACAGAGGTATGGAACCAATCAGAGTAACACGATGCGGTCGGCAGCTATATCGGTTACTGCTGCTACAACGGCAGGTTATCAAGATTTAAGTTAGTTTGAACGTTGTTTTATAGTCGGCGCACGGNTCCTAACAAAAACTGCAGACAGCATGAAGCTGGTTGTCATCAGAATCCAGAGCGTACTATGTTCACATTCGAAAAATGTAAATCTGAATTTGGATGTTGTAGCAGCTTGAAAAGACATCTTGCAAAGTGTAAGTAAGGGTCTCCCAGCACAGCCTGCCAAGGGTTATCTGACAATATTACCAAATACACCGAAGAGCCAAAAAAAACTGGTATAAGCGCGCGTATGCAAATAACAGAGGTATGGAACCAATCAGAGTAACACGATGCGGTCGGCAGCTAGATCGGTTACTGCTGCTACAATGGCAGGTTATCAAGATTTAAGTTAGTTTGAACGTTGTTTTATAGTCGGTGCACGGGAGATGGGACATAGCATCTCCGAGGTACCGATAACATTTGGATGTTCGCGTACGACCATTTCACGAGTGTACCGTGAATATCGGGAATCTGGTAAAACATCACGTCTTCGAAATCGCTGCGGCCGCAAAAAGATTGTGAAAGAACGGGACAAACGACGACTGACGAGAAACATTAAACGTGACAGACGTGCAACCCTTTCTCAAATTGGCACAGATTGGATATGTGGACGGCCCTGCAGGATTCATGGTGTGAATTGCCTCCTGCATACCTTCAGATATTAGTCGAGTCCATGCCACGTCGTCTTGCGGCACTTCTGCGTGCTCGAGGCGTAGGGTAGGGAGGAGGGGGCTACATAATATTAGGCAGGTGTAGCAGTTTTTTTGGCCCTTCAGTGTAAATGCGTCAGTTAAACTGCGAATGATGAGAGCTGTTCTTTGCTCCTGCCAAGATATCCATGCAACTATTGTGACGAAACGTTTACAAATGCGTACGATACAAGAAGAGATGAGCAAAACTAAATATGATAGGAGCACCATTAGTATTACACATCGGTGTGATGATTGTTATCGAATGTATGCACGTGTTGACAATTTAAATATACATTCGAAACATTGTAAAGGAAAGAATACGGGGACGTCCGATGAACAACGTAAATTTCATTCTTCATCTTCACAATGTAAGTTAAAAAATTGCTCTCAAACTGTCTATAATAGTATATCGAATATTGCACCTGCTGCATCGTCATTAACATCTGATTATACAACACAGTCTAAGTCAGTGCTCTGCCAACCGAAGCCTAATTTTAATGGCTTTTTCCTGCATCAATATGCATTCAGGGGTTTTCTAAAATATTATGTTGCGCTGAATATGTCAATACACCGCACAATGTTTGCATGTTTCTGTAAAGTATGAAACAAAATACAGGATGAGTATAAAAGAATATCCCAACTTTGAAGGTTTATTATATCAAATACCAAACATTCTCCAACCTTGATTGACCAATCAAGTAAACCGTGGAACCATGAAGTTTTATTCCCGTGTATATATATATATACATATATATATATGTGTATATATATACATATATATATATATATAAATGTTGTGTCCGTTTTTTTGGTTGCGTATAATTCCCGGAAAAATCAATTAATTCTCATTACGNGGAACCATGAAGTTTTATTCCCGTCGGTTGCGTATAATTCCCGAAAAAATCAACCAATTTTCATTACGTTTTTTTTATAAACCTTCCTTTCTTTCCCACGAGTGTTTGTACACCTTTTTTTTTATCTGTATTACCTGCCAGGGTACTAGAATATGCAAAAAGCTAATTTTTACCATGCTTTCACGTCAGGAAGCGCCTTTGTTGACAGCTGTCTGTTTTCATAATGCCACGCGCAAGACCAAACATCGNCCATGCTTTCACGTCAGGAAGCGCCTTTGTTGACAGCTGTCTGTTTTCATAATGCCACGCGCAAGACCAAACATCGGACGTCGCAATCGCCGAGCTGCAGTACGACGACGGGAAGTTGCGAGCCAAACTGAGGAGCAGCGTTTGGAAGCAAACGAATGAGATCGGCTCAGAGTGTCTGAGAGACGTGCGCAGGAATCGCTGGAGCAACATGAAGCCATAATCTCTGATCAACGCTTGCGAGCAAGGCGNTGTCTGAGAGACGTGCGCAGGAATCGCTGGAGCAACATGAAGCCATAATCTCTGATCAACGCTTGCGAGCAAGGCGAGCGCGTGCCGCTGCTTCAGATGAACGTCGTCAAGAATTAAGATATCAAGAAACAATCATNGCTTGCGAGCAAGGCGAGCGCGTGCCGCTGCTTCAGATGAACGTCGTCAAGAATTAAGATATCAAGAAACAATCATTAGAGCATAACGACGCCAAGATACATAATCAAGGGAAGTCCATTATTATAGTCTCCTAACTTTCCGGTACGACCCGGATGAAGATTATAGTACACAATCTCATGTTGTCATCGGCGCTATGGATGAAGTATGTCCTCATTGCAAAGCATTGAAATTCCATGCTGAAACGAAAGGCATGTGTTGCGCCGGCGGGAAAGTTCAACTGTCTAAACTTGCCGAACCACTAGAACCATTGAAAAGCTTGATTGCTGGATCTTCTACTGATTCAAAGCATTTCCTTGCAAACATCAGGAAATATAACTCATGCTTCCAAATGACATCTTTCGGAGCTAACGTAACTACATACAATTCCATGCCTACGTTCAAAGTGCAAGACCAAATATATCATAGAGCCGGCTCTTTGCTCCCATTTCCAGACGGCGGTAATAAGTTCTTCCAAACATACTTCATCGGTGATAAGAACGACGAATTGAATACACGTTGCGCAATTGCTCCCGGCATAAAAAGGTCAATTGTTTCTCAATTGCAAGAAATGCTTCATATCAAAAATAACTTAATAAGATTGTTGAAAACAGCACTAGACCGAATGCCATCTGATAGTCATAACATTTATTATTCGACCTGACAAAACGCTTGCCGGTCAACATAAGCGAAGATTCAACCCCATCAATTGACGAAGTGGCTATTCTTATTGTTGGAGAGGAATTCAACTACAGAGATATTGTTCTTCATCGAAGAAATGAACAATTGCAGCGAGTATCCGACACTCATCGTTGCTATGATCCTTTCCAATATCCACTTATTTTCTGGGATGGTCACGATGGATATCACTTAAACATTAAAATGGCAGATCCAGTCAATGGTGGGGAAACAAATAAAATAGTCAGTGCAATGCATTATTGTTCGTATCGTTTGATGATTCGCGAAAATGAAGACAACCACATATTGCAATTCAAGCAATTGTTTTGTCGTGTAATGCCTTTTGAGCAGANATGATTCGCGAAAATGAAGACAACCACATATTGCAATTCAAGCAATTGTTTTGTCGTGTAATGCCTTTTGAGCAGAAGCCTCGCTGACCCCCTTCGCGAGCGCCTACAAGTTGACATGTGTCACGGGGCACGTGGACAGCCAGAACGGATCGCAGTTACACGTGTCAAGGTTGTGCCGAGTAAGAGCTGGCATATCGCTGGAGCACCCGGATAGTGCTACGTACATACGTAGGAAAGTGGGAGAAATCGCAGAGCCAAGCAAGAGCACCTCTAGCTTCACACCTGAGAAAACAGCTGACCAATTGAAAGTGGGGGGCCACGAATAATCCTCACCCCTACCACCCTTGTAGCCAAACTGCGGAAAAATAAGCTGAGATGGTAAATTCAAGGGGCAGATCACCACTTCTCCCGCCCCTGAACCTTCACGAACCATGGCACGTGGCTGAATGGCTTTGTACTGAAGGAACCATCTTCCTCCTTCCCCCAATAAGAGAGACACGTGCCGAGACTTAGGGAGGGAAGCTGGAGAGCATATAAGCGAATTTACCCGAGAAGAGGGNCCAATAAGAGAGACACGTGCCGAGACTTAGGGAGGGAAGCTGGAGAGCATATAAGCGAATTTACCCGAGAAGAGGGGTGTTCATTATCACCGCGTCGATGGAAGAGTTACATCAAGGAATCGCGAGAGGACGTGAGCACGAGCGCAGCACAGCAGNTTCATTATCACCGCGTCGATGGAAGAGTTACATCAAGGAATCGCGAGAGGACGTGAGCACGAGCGCAGCACAGCAGTCCAGTGAAACGACACCAAATGCGGGCCTTTTCCAAAGGCCGCCCACTTCACCGGAGCTCATCCCCAGCTGACAGCATACCAGCATCAACAGCAGAGTAGTTAAGTATCAAGTCGATGCCCAGAGAAGCCCCCCCTCCACCACAAAGTCGTCCCAGTTAATACGAGTAGCCAAATTAGAGTACCAAACCTCGGAAGTTTTGCTGTATGTTGTTTTTGTTCAAACTCGAGTGTTATATTAATAGGTCAATTCACTTTGTAGTAAAGACTACCTTATTGAAAAACCTTTAACCTTCTAGGCACCTTGTAATCTATGCCTGGAGGAATTAACTACGACCCTATAAACCACCTATATNAAAAACCTTTAACCTTCTAGGCACCTTGTAATCTATGCCTGGAGGAATTAACTACGACCCTATAAACCACCTATATTCCACAGGTGGGGGATAGCGTCAGTTTCATCAATTCGTTGTTGACATGTATGCAAAAATCGAATCAGAACGTCTTCTGTTTATTCGATTAAATGAACAAAAGCTTTGTGCGGAAGAATATATTCATTTGCGTGATGCAGTGGTTAATGATGGCAATATGACTAAGTTGGACGTCTCACAATATTACCGGCAACATACACAGGTAGCCCAATGCACATGCACGAATACGCGCAAGNGACTAAGTTGGACGTCTCACAATATTACCGGCAACATACACAGGTAGCCCAATGCACATGCACGAATACGCGCAAGATGCCATTACGTACGTTCGAAACTATGGACGGCCAGACTTATTTATTATATTCTTGTGTAATCCAGGTACCCTTCTTTATTTTTTGTTGAACGAAGGACCTGTTTGCGGTTATGTTAGACATGATGTCACAGCACGTGTAGTAAAGTCGGGTCACGCAACGACCTACATGAGGTATCTTACCGTCTTTTCAGGACTACCCACACGCCCATATCCTAATCTGGCAATATACCAAAATCAATTCCAGCGAAATTGACGAGGTGATATCAGCAGAAATACCCGACGCCAACACTGACAGAGGATTGCATGATGTCGTGACTAAAAACATGATTCACGGACCTTGCGGTGCTATCAATCCTACGTCACCGTGCATGGTAGATNGCACGATGTCGTGACTAAAAACATGATTCACGGACCTTGCGGTGCTATCAATCCTACGTCACCGTGCATGGTAGATGGTACTTGTTCAAAAAGATATCCACGGGCATTAGTAGTAAACACCGTTACAGGCAATGACTGCTACCCACTCTACAAAAGATGACCTTCAGAAAATAGTGGGAGATCAACAACCATCATTGTGAGAGGTAACGAGATTGAAATAGACAACCGCTAGGTCGTNCTTCAGAAAATAGTGGGAGATCAACAACCATCATTGTGAGAGGTAACGAGATTGAAATAGACAACCGCTAGGTCGTTCCATATTGCCCACTGCTATCAAAAACATACCAAGCACACATAAATGTCGAATACTGCAAACTCGGTAAATCCAATAAAATATATCTGCAAACATGGAAATAAAGGAAGCGACATGGCGGTATTCGGGATGTCGAAAGAAAATACCGCAAGAGATGAAATTACTCAGTAGCAAATNGGAAGCGACATGGCGGTATTCGGGATGTCGAAAGAAAATACCGCAAGAGATGAAATTACTCAGTAGCAAATTGATATATATATAAGTACCAACGAAGCACTATGGAGAATTCTATCTTTTCCAATACACGAACGAAATACAGCAGTAGTNATATATATATAAGTACCAACGAAGCACTATGGAGAATTCTATCTTTTCCAATACACGAACGAAATACAGCAGTAGTTCATTTAGCTGTTCACTTAAAAAAATGCCAAAAAATATATTTCACAGAGGCTAACATACGAGATAGAGCAATCAATCCACCAGCAACGACCCTCACAGCATTTTTTTCCTTATGCCAAAATGATGATTTTGCGAAAAATAAATCTGTTATATGCAGAAGTTCTTATGTATTACACNATTTTTTTCCTTATGCCAAAATGATGATTTTGCGAAAAATAAATCTGTTATATGCAGAAGTTCTTATGTATTACACGTGGAACGCAACCAGAAAATCGTTTGAAAGAAGAAAGCGAGGAAAACGAGTTAGTGGTCACAATTGTATCTTCGAAGAAAATACATTAGGGAGAATTTACACTGTGCATCCCAATCAACCTGAATGCTTTTATCTTCGTCTTCTATTGGCTAATGTTCGCGGACCGACTTCATTCCAGCATTTAAGAACTGTCGGAGGAATTACTCACGACACGTACCGTGCNTGGCTAATGTTCGCGGACCGACTTCATTCCAGCATTTAAGAACTGTCGGAGGAATTACTCACGACACGTACCGTGCCACATGCCAAGCACTTCGATAAACACTGGGAAGATTGCCTAGCTGATGCGTGCGCAACAGCGAATCCTAATAAATTCGTCTGCTATTGGCAATCATACTAACTACTTGCTCACCTTCATCACCATCAGAACTATGGGAAAAGTACAAATCGCATATGGCTGAAGACTTATTGCGAGGATTCAGCGAAATCAATATGGATCCGAACCTGGNGGGAAAAGTACAAATCGCATATGGCTGAAGACTTATTGCGAGGATTCAGCGAAATCAATATGGATCCGAACCTGGTTTTCACGCCAGATATTTACAATCAACCATTAATTCTGATTGAGGACCTCTGCTTAGAAATCGCGAACAAGCGTCTTGCTCAATTGGGAATGCCATCACCCAATCCTTCTGCTTCTGCTACGTTGGAAAGGGAATTGCTTCGTGAACAGAGCTATAACAGAGCCGATCTACTTTCGTACGTACGATCGAACGTTCCTAAACTCACAAACGAACAAAAAAAAAAAAACATCTACGATCAAATAATGAATGCAGCGAACAATCAAAGAGGAGGACTCTTCTTCTTAGATGCACCAGGAGGTACTGGGAAAACATTTCTCATTACACTCATTTTAGCGACGGTTCGATCGCACAATGACATTGCGTTAGCACTAGCATCCTNGGGAAAACATTTCTCATTACACTCATTTTAGCGACGGTTCGATCGCACAATGACATTGCGTTAGCACTAGCATCCTCCAGAATTGCTTCTACACTCCAACTTGGAGGCAGAAAGGGGGAATTAAGCTTTAAAGCTGCCATTAAACTTGCATGCAACTTAAAATCCCACATGTAACATTTCCAAAACATCTGGAATGGGGAAAGTGTTGCAAAATTGCAAGATCATAGTATGGGATGAATGCACAATGGCCCACAAAAAACCNCATCTGGAATGGGGAAAGTGTTGCAAAATTGCAAGATCATAGTATGGGATGAATGCACAATGGCCCACAAAAAACCTCTGGAGGCGCTCGACAGAACATTGCAAGACTTGCGGGGAAGTATTAGCTCATTTGGGAATGTATTAGTATTGCTCGCAGGAGACTTCAGACAAACACTGCCTGTGATTCCTCGCTNAGTATTAGCTCATTTGGGAATGTATTAGTATTGCTCGCAGGAGACTTCAGACAAACACTGCCTGTGATTCCTCGCTCTACACCGGCAGATGAAATATATGCGTGCCTTAAATTTTCGCATTTATGGCAACATTTTAAATCATTCAAACTAACTACAAATATTCGCGTCCAGTTACACAACGATCCATCTTCAGNTTTTAAATCATTCAAACTAACTACAAATATTCGCGTCCAGTTACACAACGATCCATCTTCAGGAATATTTTCATGCCAATTGTTGAAAATTGGAAATGGAACATTGGTTGCAGATAACATCAAAGGACAAATTACACTTCTACAAAATTTCTGTACTGTAGTTACCTATAAAGGTGAACTGATAGATCACATATTTCCAAACATCGCAATGAACTGTGTTGATCACAATTGGATAAGCGAGCGAGCAATACTTGCAGCAAAAAATAGAGGTGTTTACGAAATAAACGACAGCATCCTTGAGAAAATTCCAAGCGAACATNAGCAATACTTGCAGCAAAAAATAGAGGTGTTTACGAAATAAACGACAGCATCCTTGAGAAAATTCCAAGCGAACATGCCACATACAAATCTGTGGATGTAACATTACACAAAACTGCAGCGGTAAATTATCCACCAGAATGTCTAAATTCGCTTGATGTAACAGGATTGCCTCCACATATATTAAAATTGAAAATAGGAGGGCCAGTCATTTTACTTCGTAACGTCAATCCACCAAAACTTTGCAATGGCACACGCCCCGCAATAAAAAAAATCATGGACAATAATATAGATAATACTATCATGAAAGGTGCTTTCAAAATATAAGATGTGCTTCTTCCCAGAATACCATTTATTCCATCAGAAATTCCCTNACTATCATGAAAGGTGCTTTCAAAATATAAGATGTGCTTCTTCCCAGAATACCATTTATTCCATCAGAAATTCCCTTTCACTTTAAAAGAACACAGTTTCCAGTCACATTGGCATTTGCAATGACAGNCCATTTATTCCATCAGAAATTCCCTTTCACTTTAAAAGAACACAGTTTCCAGTCACATTGGCATTTGCAATGACAGTAAATAAAGCTCGAGGGCAGTCATTGCAAATGTGCGGAATAGATTTAGAAACATGTTTTTTTTCGCGCGGCCAATTGCATGTGTCGTGTTCTAGAATACGAAAACTATCCAACTTATTCATTCGCGCGGAAGATGGTAAACATAAAAACATTGTATACACATAAGTACTTCAATAATAAAGATTTTGAAAATACATATACTCCTTTCAATTAATTTCACAGAAATGAATAGAACCAAGATATTTTTTTATGCCACAGCAACGCGTGGCCGGGTAAGCTAGTTATAAATATTAGTAAAACGTAAATGTGTAAAGGAATGGCTCTTAAGTAATAAGTTTTTTTGCAATAATATTATACTTTTTTTCTGTGACTTACAGCGATTTTTTTTCTTCTGATTTTGGCGTTTTTCAACGACCATATATATGCTTCAATAACCAAATATGTGAATAGGTCTAAAAATATCGACTTTCATTTCTGTCTTGAAAAGAAGCTTTACATTAAAACACGCCAGAGATTTTTAAAAATTAGAATAGAAACAACTGCTCACAAGGATACCCACATGACAACTAGAGATGGCTCATAATTCNGAGATTTTTAAAAAATAGAATAGAAACAACTGCTCACAAGGATACCCACATGACAACTAGAGATGGCTCATAATTCATTGTCTTCATGCGTCCACGATCGTGTGCGTGTTGCAAAGGAAGATCGAACATGATCGGTACTCTACGCTTGGGTCAGTGACCACGACTGTCAATGTCAACAGAATACTGAAGAATACAGAAGTGCAATAGTCCCGTGTACCGCGAACTTCAGCAGCACACATCAGCAAAATGGCGTCACTGGCTAACAACATGGAGCAATACTTATCGCCAATCAGGNGCGAACTTCAGCAGCACACATCAGCAAAATGGCGTCACTGGCTAACAACATGGAGCAATACTTATCGCCAATCAGGGCCTGGTAACTTACTTGCCAGGTGGCAGCCCAACCAATAGGGAATANAACATGGAGCAATACTTATCGCCAATCAGGGCCTGGTAACTTACTTGCCAGGTGGCAGCCCAACCAATAGGGAATATCTCGCAGTGCGCATTAGCCAATCAGACACAAGGCCGGTTTCAGAACCTCGCGCAATTAGTGAATGAGTGCGCCTTTATCAAAGGAATCGCCATGCCATTTCACTTTTTTTGTGATTACGTACACTGAAGAGCCAAAAAAACTGCTACACCTGACTAATATCGTGTAGCCACCCCCCCCCCCTACGAGCAAGCAGAAGTGCCGCAAGATGACGTGGCATGGACTCGACTAATGTCTGAAGGTATGCAGGAGGCAATTCAAACCACAAATCCAATCTGCGCCAATTTNACGTGGCATGGACTCGACTAATGTCTGAAGGTATGCAGGAGGCAATTCAAACCACAAATCCAATCTGCGCCAATTTGAGAAAGGGTTGCACGTCTGTCACATTTAATGATTCTCGTCAGTCGTCGTTTGTCCCGTTCGTTCACGATCTTTCTCCGGCCGCAGCGATGTCAAAGATTTGATGTTTTACTTGATTCCCGATATTCACGGTTCACTCGTGAAATGGTCGTACGCGAACATCCAAATGTTATCGGTACCTCGGAGATGTTATGTCCCATCTCTCGTGCGCCGACTATAACACCGCGTTCAAACTCACTTAAATCTTGATAACCTGCCATTGTAGCAGCAGTAACCGATATAGAAACTGTGCCAGACGCTTGTTGTCTTATATAGGCGCTGCCGACCGCATCGCGTTACTCTGATTTCAAGGTATGGAGACAATTTTGCATACGCACGCCTATACCAGTTTTTTTTTGGCTCTCCAGTGTACAATGTTGTCAGTGACTTTTTTGTGGGCATGGGTAACTCATTTTATATCCTTTCCGNTTTTTTGGCTCTCCAGTGTACAATGTTGTCAGTGACTTTTTTGTGGGCATGGGTAACTCATTTTATATCCTTTCCGACACCTCCCCCGATGGCACAATCAGTTTAAGTGAAGCTTGAATCATGCTTGTAATTACAAACCTGTAAGCTTGCAGCAAACCTGTGCAAGCCAGCAGGCTCTAATTAAGCCTTTAATCAAGATATCTACTCTCCACAAGTCAAGCTTGTAGAAAATTTGCCTTTGCAAGCTACGAATATAATTTAAGCCGTCTGCTAGCTTGCCGTTAGCAAGTATTTGCAAGTCGTGAGCAATCAGGCTAGATAGTATCACACGCGATGTGACAAGTTTGCTCGGCAAGGCAAAGTCAAATNTTGCAAGTCGTGAGCAATCAGGCTAGATAGTATCACACGCGATGTGACAAGTTTGCTCGGCAAGGCAAAGTCAAATAAAATGGAAAGCTAGCCGCAAGCTTACATCGGTACCTTGCCTTCCTGCAGGTTTGTTACTGGCTAGGAGTAGTTCAGGACGTGTCTGATGCTTAAGTGCTTACAACAATGTCCAGAGCGAACTAATATNTTGTTACTGGCTAGGAGTAGTTCAGGACGTGTCTGATGCTTAAGTGCTTACAACAATGTCCAGAGCGAACTAATATAATATTTTAAAGCCCGCGAACGCACGCGCACACACGCAAGTGGTTTGTGTTTTTTTTTAATTTGCACGTGAGTACATATGTCGTGCAAATTACATACTAACAATTGAAAATATTCTGTGGCATCCACAGTGTTAAAAGAGCTACAAGCTGCACGCCGATAAGTGTCATGAGGTCCGTGACAAAGATAATTATTATTACGCGTGGCGTAAGGATACATAGGTCAGTCGGAAGAAAGTAGGTTNCATGAGGTCCGTGACAAAGATAATTATTATTACGCGTGGCGTAAGGATACATAGGTCAGTCGGAAGAAAGTAGGTTGGCCATTCGGAAGTATTCAGTTACTCGTCCAGTTACTCTATAGCACGTTTCACCACCAAACAAACGGAATTCTTCTAAAACGTGCGGGTTTCGTTCTCTGGTAGGAGAGAAGTGGACAAGAGGCTAGCNCCACCAAACAAACGGAATTCTTCTAAAACGTGCGGGTTTCGTTCTCTGGTAGGAGAGAAGTGGACAAGAGGCTAGCCACACGACTGGACCTTGTCGACCACGCTGTCTCCAGAAGTTGCTTGGCGATCGCCTCCACGAGACGTCGTTAGAATTAGAGGAATTCTGTCGTATTCTCGGTGGCGGCGACGTAAAAAAAAAAAAGCCATCTTTCAACCACTTTATGTTCGAACTCTGCTGATGGCGTTGCTTGATCCCCAGNAAAAAAAAAAAGCCATCTTTCAACCACTTTATGTTCGAACTCTGCTGATGGCGTTGCTTGATCCCCAGGTAGTTGTTTCCGCTTACACGCTGTTTAAATCCTCACACATTGAATATTAAGTAACGGCTTAAACCTAGGGACAGAAATATTAATACAATATTCATAAAGCATGCACATTCATATATGCAAAAACNAAGTAACGGCTTAAACCTAGGGACAGAAATATTAATACAATATTCATAAAGCATGCACATTCATATATGCAAAAACGTTATATATTTTCTTCATTAGTTTTTATTACGTAGAGACCCTACCAGTAGCACGATATTTTGCGATTCGGTGTTAAATTTCATGGCTGTTTTCACATTATAGCTGAAGTAATTTATAGAGAAAGGCTTAACTTCTCTGTGCCACAGATATTTAACAACAGTCCGTACGTTCATTGCTACTTCGCTTTATACATAGTTGTTTGCCTGTGGTGGAACAGGAAGTTGGTCACTTGGCCGTTGCGCGCTGATCGTTATCAATAACAGGATTGTCCATAGGGGCGAGTTTCACTTATTGTTAGCCAATAGTAGAATTCAAATGAGCGTGCAACATCTCTGAGTTTTGTCTGTTTCCAGAAAATAACGTGAATTTTGCATGTCTCTATTCACGCCGTTCACCCATTTGATTAGTGAAATCTTTCGGGGATTCAACTACGTGTATGCATTTTGTGTATTCTTCCGCGATATGTAAAATTAATCAAGGCATGGGCCTTATCACTTTATTCATACGTCAGTGAAGTCAAACTGTAAAATTATTGGATAAGTGAAAATACTAAAAATTTGTTAAATTGAATTTATGCGCTTAAAACAGAAAGTACAACAAATAATTTCACTATTCACAAATGTTAACCTAACAATTTTAATTCATCGTTGAGACATGGAACTACTTCCCCTACGTCGTTACCAACTTTACTGGGCGCATGTCAGTCAGAGNTTTTAATTCATCGTTGAGACATGGAACTACTTCCCCTACGTCGTTACCAACTTTACTGGGCGCATGTCAGTCAGAGGGCCCGCTAAAATATGTGCAGGTAGGGGCGGGGCCTTTTTCAAAGATGGATTTCGAAAGTGCTCAATTGTCCGTAAACATCCTGTAGTGATTTGTTTACTGGCTGCGGCCACAATGCTAATTCTATAGCCTGTGCTACTCAGCCACGCGGAGTTATATCATCTGAGATATGCAGGGCACGTGAGGTGAGCGAAGGTCCAATAACAAGAGCGCCAGATATTTCGAGAGTTTATTTGGGGGCTGGGATAGACCGCAGTTCTTTAGATGCCCCCATGTGTAAATGTGGACTAGTATACGCTGTTTACGGTTCGCTCAGCACTTTTGAAATCAACCTTTGAAAATGTCACTGCCCATACCTGCATNACTAGTATACGCTGTTTACGGTTCGCTCAGCACTTTTGAAATCAACCTTTGAAAATGTCACTGCCCATACCTGCATGCATTTTAACAGGCACACTTACTCGCATGCGCCCAGTAAAGNTCAACCTTTGAAAATGTCACTGCCCATACCTGCATGCATTTTAACAGGCACACTTACTCGCATGCGCCCAGTAAAGTTGGTAAAAACGGTGGGAAAGAGTAGTCCCACGTAGTAACGTTGAACTAAAACAGGTAGATAAACATTTGCGAATAGATTTTACTAAAGTATTCGAAAAAAAATTTAAATTACATTCATCTATAAAAATGGGAAGTTTGGGGCAATGGGACCTGGAACCGGAGCGCAAGAGCCGGCCGCCCGGTAGAACTTAAAGAAAAAAGAGGAAAAGGAGGAGTTTTAAAGGTATTTCCCCTCAAAATTTCCCATTTTTTTTCCACAATTTCCCCTTTTCACCTTAACATTTTTTTTTTTTTTAAAGGTAGAGATGCCTCTCTGGTGCTCCGGTCCCAGGTACCATTGACCCAAACTTGCCATTTTTCTACTACTAATGTAAATGTAAGAATTAGAAAATATTTATGATACGTAATGTTTAAAAAGTTTACAGTTTCGCTTGACCACACTGACAAAAAAAACTTGTTATTGGCTACAGAAACTGTTTTTTTTTTTGGTTGCTTTCCAAGGCGAAATTTGGTTGATGATATGAACAGATTGCGGTGCCCAATAACAAGTAGATTGACGTGTACTAAAGCTATTTAGTGCTCACTAACATATTTATTAATTTAAAAAAAAAACTTTTATTGGATGCCACGAAATATTGAGTTGGCAGCAACAGCATTCATGTTATCCACTGTAAAAATTTTTGCTGCGACTGCAAAACTACGTGTGTTATATTCTGCGCATGCGCTCTGGCATATTCGAAGTGGCAACCTTCCGTCTGGTCACGACGTCATTTTTGTCTGTGTTCGGTTCTTTGCTTCATGTTACGACCTAATTCTANTGGCAACCTTCCGTCTGGTCACGACGTCATTTTTGTCTGTGTTCGGTTCTTTGCTTCATGTTACGACCTAATTCTAGAGGGATATTCTTAAGCACTTATGAACGGATTATGCCATTCCTTTATTCCAAGTAGGTAAATGCTACACGTAAATANGAGGGATATTCTTAAGCACTTATGAACGGATTATGCCATTCCTTTATTCCAAGTAGGTAAATGCTACACGTAAATAATTCCAGAAAATGAACTTCCCATGAGGTGAAGTGTGCAAGTCTTGTAGTTATATATACACGCTGAAGATAACGTTTTAATGTCGAGCAAAGTAGCGTAATGGTAACGCGCTCAGCTCGCAGCTAAGTGGTCTAAGGTTAAAATCCCACTCAAGGCGACTTTGAATGTGGTGTTCAATTGCTCTTAGACTGTAATTACCTATACAAACCTACAACCCGCAAAGCACCACTGTAAACCTTACTCACCAGTACTTCTGCAATCATTGTAACATTTTCGCAGCGACTAACGAACACTTCATTGCCTACAAACACACTGANCACCAGTACTTCTGCAATCATTGTAACATTTTCGCAGCGACTAACGAACACTTCATTGCCTACAAACACACTGAAATAATTGGTGAACGCAAACGTCATTTTGTAGTTTGCCCTAAACACTTCAATGACACGAAACATTTATTGGCACCACAAAATCTTTGGTCATGTCTATATTGACGAAATAATTANCTAAACACTTCAATGACACGAAACATTTATTGGCACCACAAAATCTTTGGTCATGTCTATATTGACGAAATAATTATGTGGTCAATGTGACGTATGCATAAAGTGATTAGGCCGATGGCAATGTTTATTTTACCTGTGGTGGAAGAATACACCAAGTGCATACAAGTACACACTAAGCAGGGATTTCGAAAGTACGGTTCTCCANTTTACCTGTGGTGGAAGAATACACCAAGTGCATACAAGTACACACTAAGCAGGGATTTCGAAAGTACGGTTCTCCATGAAGAGCTTCTAACAAAAAAACAAATAACAAATAAACATTAGTGCAGGCCTGTACTCATGGAGATTCGGCTTCGCACAATAACAGCAGAAAATAAATAAACTATAATGGTTCGAATATATAAATAACCATAATGTCTAATTTACTAAAAAATAACTGAGGAAATAATCGGGGCTTCATCTATCACTTACCATCCTGTCGTCTTCAGNAATGTCTAATTTACTAAAAAATAACTGAGGAAATAATCGGGGCTTCATCTATCACTTACCATCCTGTCGTCTTCAGTCTGTTATATAGTCGGGCTGTTGTTGTTCCTGGTCACGGATTGTTGCTTGAACATTTTCGTCAAGTTTTCGCTCC